>JBBPBX010004610.1:0-75840 GCA_038048925.1 Garcialebias charrua
ACAGAGCCAGCTACTGGCTGCACTTTCAAAATAAAACTTCAGAAAACAAACTCTTTCAGAAATGAGTGTTGAGGCACAGCAAGGCTTTGCCGCGACTCTCAGCTGAGACGTGGGTCGTTGACACCTGACCGGGACGTCTCCAGCTTTCCCAGAGGAGAGAGCAGGTTGACAGTTCGTACTCCTCGAAACTCTAAAACTCAGTGAGTGCTGAGAACTGAGTCCCAGCACGTAGACAAAACAAAAACCTGCAGGTGTGAAAACAGAGCACTCTCTGTTTAAGCACAGATGAATTGTTTTTAGAACGGACGGGAGACCGAAGATTAAGTTATGTCTAGAACTTCTCTTTCGTTCCAAAAACAGTTCAAACAAATAGACGGAGAATTGTTCCTTCAACTTTCGACACTTATTCTGCCTAGAGCAGACAGTTCAAAGCATGATCATTCTGAGATGTTCTCTTAACTTTGTCATATTTAAAATATACCAGTTTAGTAAAATCATCATTGAAATGACAAAAAATACTGTTTGATCAATTCTGAATTAACACACATTAAAGAGAAAGTTCAATCTGATTAATTAGTGTCCATTAATCCATAATAATTGTTAACCAATATAGAGTCCACTTGTCCTTGAGAAACTCCTTGAGAGTTTCAAGAAGGTGTAACACTGAGAGTTTCAGAGAGATGTGGAGAGGCCCATATCCCATACGGACATGAGAGTGCTGTATCCCTACAGTCCCCCTTTTTGGAAATCATCGCCTGTCCTTGGGGATGAGTTCCAACACGAAAGGATACCACCGAATGTCTCTGACCTCTATGTAATCCAGCAAGTGGAAAAAAAAAAAAATCAAAAAGAAAGTTCAAAAATATATTCCCATAATGTTTTTGGAAATTCCATACTGTTCGTGGGTAATCCCTTTGCGGTAAGCTTTCAATCCTTTGGAAAACATAGTCTGTTAACCCATGGAAAACTGAGTCTGTGATCCCTTGGAAAACAAAGTCTTATAATCCACAACGGTAAATCCACAACGATGGGGGTTATTGATTTCATCAGCAAGAATGGAATTTAATCAGCATGTAGAGGGGATCCCTCGATTGAAGCAGAGGAGGCGGCCTTGGATGAAGGTTGAAGACCAACGTTGGATCAGCAGGTCCCCACATCGAAGGTTGCAGGCTGGATGGCTTCCAGTCGGTGCCACCCTGGTTCAATGTGTCATGCAATTATGTGGTTTTAGGTGGGCTTATGATTGGGATTCTACATTAAGCCTTACCTATATGCACCTGGTATGTAAGCTATCATGGATTAGATCAGCTAAAATTACCAATTAAGGGGTGGATCAATGCTGTAAAAATCAGAAATAGGGATCTATACCTATAGAAATGTGGAGGGCTTCTGTAACGAAGGCCTCTTCTTTCAAACTATTCCTCCATTCATTATTTAGTTTAGGTTAAACTAAAATAAAAAATGAAACTAGTTTGGTCTAAATGTCTGTTGTCTTTTAGACGAACGACGCAAGATTTGGTAATCCCTAAAAATTTTGAAGTCTATGGCGAGACTCATCAAAATGAATAGATCTAGAATAGAAACGATCGAATCGGTTCTACCTAAATGATTGGGAGATCAGTGTAGATTATAGTACCTTACGTAGTATTAATCTACTATGACTCTTCAAAGATTGAGATCTTTAACAAAATGAACAGCATGTTGGCATAGTTAAAATCCATTTAAGTCTTCAACTTATCAACAATCAAAACCTCTTTTGGCTGGGAGTGTTCAGAAAACAATAACAACTTCAATAACACAAAAGTAGCAATTAAGCAACTAAAAACAACGTTACACTACGTCAAACTCACTCTGGTCGTCAGATTCCACGTCACACACAAGAAAAACAGTTCTTAGCTTTATAACCGATGTCAATTAAATCCTGCAGATTTAAACGGTTGTTAAGGTTAGTTTTTGTTGTGGGTTTTATGCTTAGCGTTTCTAAGTTCTAGTTGGAACGGTTTCTTTTCGCAACTAGAATAGTTTAAACTGTTTAGTTTATTTACTATCCTGTGCTTGGACGACCTTCTTTTCCCATGAAGTCTGTGAGTTTGCGAGATCTTTGTCGTTTGTGGGGTTATTGAAATCTTTGTCCTTGACATGGGCATGGCCTAACATCACCCCCCTGTGGTCATGAGGGACCAAGCACACGGGTGTGGACGTCCGTCCATGGGCACGAGTTAGGATGCCATTGTTTAGTTTAAGCTGTTCGCGCAGTTTATGGGGAACCTTGTACAGGAACCTTATAGGTCTCGGCCAACGTACCTCTGTACGTTTACCTCTTTCTGCGTAATGCAGGTGTGTCACAACTGTTGGCGCCGTCGCAAGCTTGTCACCGTCGTTGTGATGTATGTCTTCCCACTTCATGAATGAAGAGGTGCTCTTTGAGTCTGTAAGAACTATGTCATCTCTGAGTAGTTCTAGATTCAAATGCTCTTGAACCAAGGTTTCATTGAAAGCTTGGATGATAACTGAATTACCTGTCCCAGAGGACAGCACAGCGTTCTCGGTGTGTGATCCTTGGATCTCTACACCGTCCTCTACCTGTGGTAGGAAGTGTGAGTCTGCCCCCCTTTTGTTTAAGGAGGGGTCCTCAAAATCAGTAACAATGAAGTCCAAGTGACTGTCAGAGTGTTGTAGACTGTCACCTTGTGGGCTCAGATGTCCTTGAACCAAGACTTCACTGCAAGCTTGGCTGTATGCCGAATTATCTGTCCCACAGGACAGTACAGCGTCATCGGTGTGGGACCCTTGGATCACCACACCTCCCTCTACCGGTGGTAGGTAGTGTTCAGTGAGTGCTGAAGGTGTCAGCTCGCAGAGGAGGTCCTCGTGATGGGCCAGAGTCTGGTCCAACTGTTGAGTCTCCTCTGTCTCACCTGTAGTTGAAGGTTCACTTACCGGGTCTGTGGTCCTGGTTGGGGAATCCCATGTGACCTCAGCGGTACCTGTTGTTAGACAGTCAGTGTCCTGACCTTGGGGAGGTACCACGAATGGCAGTGGACTGCTCACTGTGGCCCACATTGTCTGACTGCCATAATCTATAATCGCTTCAAAGCGACTTATAAAATCTTGGCCGACCAGAAATGGGATGGAGTTCACTGTAGACACATGTACCGGATGGTAAATTGTCGTCTCGCCAATCTGCATGTGAACCATGGCTATCAGGGTTGTACTCGTCTTTGCGAGGCCTTGTTGCTCACCATAAGTGTATTTCACAAAGGGTATGTGCCTGCCAACACCGTTAGCGGCGGTCCTTAGCTCCTCAAACAGTTCGGCTGACATGGTAGACACGTCTGAGCCGCTAACCAGGAGCGCTTCTTGCTCTAGGACCCCTTCCAATGTGAGTGGCAGGTAAGCTCTTTTAGCTATCCCCCTTTTCATAAAGTTACACAGAAACCGTTCAGGTTTTTCCACACGTGTCTGTGTACGTGTGACTCTGTCTGTGTAATCATCGTCGCTGTCAGCATCATGATGGTTGTCTGCCTCATGACCTTCAGGATGCGGATTTTCAGCAATTTGTTTGCTGTCAGCATCTGGACTTTTAGTACGCTGATCATCAGCAATTGGTTTGCTGTCAGCATTCATGTCAGTGTTGACGTTGTTGATGTCAACTGTGTGCACTGAGTTGTTGCAAAAGGCAGTGCTGCGCGTCGCTTCGTCAGGTTGAACAACGTTGTTTGTGTTATCATCAAGGACAACGTCACACGTTGTGTCAGCTTGATCAACCACTGTAACATTCAAATCATTTGACAAACAACTCACAACCTCAGTCACGCCCTCGCGCGGAGGCGCCGTTCCCATAATCTGGAGCATGTGAGACTCATTGCATGTCTCAAACTGTGTAGTTCGAGGGGCAGGGGCAGGAGGGCCGCTTCTCGGGGGCACATGTCGGGACAGACCACTTTTCAAAGGGTCACGGTTCCCAGACATCAACTTCTCTCGAAGTTCACCCACTGTGAGACCTAGGTGAGAACTCTTTTGATTCGATCTGAACCATCTTGGTTCATCTAGAGAGCGAACACCTACCTTGTGTGGTTCTCTGCTCATCTCAGGGTTTTCAACCTGAGGGGCGGGGGCAGAAGAACTTCTACAGCTCGTAGCACCATGCTGTTGTATGTTATCATGAAAAACCTGTGACCTCTCGCACTTTGAAGGAGAGGGAACCTCTACTACTTCCTGCGAGTGGGATGTGACCTTTTGACCTGTACAAACCTCTGATGGTATCCTAGGTTGTATTTCGGCCTCAAAAACTGACGCAGCATATTGTCTTATCACTTCCATAGAATCTGTTTTGCAATCAACCTTGAAATGAACACATTTCATTTGAAAAGGCATAAGATTCATAATGAAAAGACGTTTAAACTCCATATTTTCCTCTAATCCAGGTTCAGGTTTGCCCCCTGAGTAGACCGAGATTAGCCTGTCGTAGAATGACAGGGGATTTTCCCACTTATCCTGACGGACGTTCCTAGCAGCTAAGTAATTAGCATACGATGAAGCAGACTCCCCCACTTTGCAGGAAGCACGGGCAGGAATCCCAAGGCCCCCATCCATCCATCTAGGATACACAGAACAAGAGGCCTCCTCAGGTGGTTCACCTGTTTGAACGTCCATCTTTGTACTGATGTTCTGTGAAAAATCAAATAAAGTGGGTCTCATATCGCAGCGTGCAAATATGCAAAGTGTATGAGCTGCTCAGAAAACATCCAAGATGTTAAATGAAATAAAAATCAGTGATTTATAGTAATTTGTCGACCTGTGACAAGGTCAAACAAAAACGGCTGTCGTTGTGAGATTTTTGTGAAAATCAAAACAAAAGAAGCCCCATGTGTGTTATTTTAAACTTGCAGTTTAAAATAAAAATAAAAACAGACAGTTTGTTTTGCACAGAATCAATGATAAAAGTGTCAGATTTTATCAACAACAGACATGTCTGTATTAAATCTGTGTAACTGTCCTGCCATCAACATTTGATTATATGTGAAAATCAAATGAAAGGGTGCTGTGTGTACAATATTCTCAAAATGTATCCCGTGTAAAACAGGAACATTCAACATGTACACATTACAGGAAGACTGCGTCTTCTAATGTAACCAGCAGGGGGCACAGCGCTGGAAGTGAGTTTATCACAGCGACTGTAATTCCTCTATCTGACCGCTATAGAGGCGCTGTTATCACCAGTGAGCGCAGCCGTAGCTTTCAGCCCACACAGACATCCAACACGGATGAAAAGCATCAATCAGACAGATCTAAAGCGTAACGTGATACAGCTTCAGAACCCAGGCTCACAAAACGAAATCATGTGAGCAAAATCGGTTGAACTGTGAAACCTTTTAAACTGCGTTTAAAAGAAATAAGGTCGGTCCTCATAAAACCGGCAAAATCGGTGTCACGTGACCTGGTCACATGGCGATCGGCAGTTTTTCAGAGCAACCGGCTCTGTCCACCCACTAAAATCTCAAAAACACCGCGATTAAACAGTCTTTTCAAAGACAGTAATGGACAAACAAGCACGGAAACTCGTCTGGGACAAGTAGCAAGTGAAATTTGACGAGGAGCGGGGCTTCACCCACTGCGCATGCGTCAACACATACAGCGTAATCGACCAATCACAGCAAAGACAGAACTGTAGTTCTAAAACCCAAGTGTTCATGGGAAATTGTGTCTTCCAAACCTAACGCCACCCACTAGTGACGTGCCGTTCGAGCGGTGTGTTCACGGACCTGCGGTCGGTCGAACAAAAGCGTGGAACGGTCTTTTCAACATTCTAAAACAGTCATAAATATCGCAAAACACCGCGGTTAAGCCAGTCTTCGACGATATCACGCGCATAGAACTCAAACAACACAAATAAACTGTCAGAAATGTGTGCAAAAATGAACCTGACAACCAGAGTCTACAGAAACCGACGTTCTTGAACGCGACACACAATGGACCAATCACAGCGTTTTAAGCAGCCATCTTGTCTCTGTACCGTTTAGCATTTCGACCCAAGGTTCTAGACCCTTCTTTCACAAAATAAACGTATTTTTACACCGCAGAAAATACTGTCAATGAGCTAAAGCACAACCAGGCTAACCCTCGCCTTCCAAAGAAGGCAGCGCTACTGTGTACAACAACGGACTTTACGTCAAACGGAACCGGATCTCGGTCCTTGCGGAGTGGGTTTTCCCGAACCTCGGCAACACACGTTGTAACAGAAAAAGGCACTTAATGGAGCAGCATATGTGTGAAACAGACCTTCAACAATAAATCGCAGATGTAATAGAATGAAACAGGATCGTGACACGGCGGTCACCACAATGAAAAATGCATGCAGCCTCGCGACACGTAATGAAACGTCTCACAAGCACAGACAAAACACTTATCACGCACCCGCTCCAAGCATACGTTCAAATGTGAATGAATAAATAATTCTAACGGGAAAATAATCCAGACAATGCCACGATTAGCAACTCCCGGACACTCACCAGCCAAAACTATTCTTACAAGCCCAAAACCAGGATGTAAACTAATGCCAACAAACACCGTTAACAAAAATAAGCTACACCAAACAACTTAATAAACGTTCCAGGAACTCGGACGAGCCACCAATTGTAATAGAATAATAATGATGTATAGTAAGGTATTTAAACACTTACTGAGCCACCAAAGTGCGAGTTCTTCCTTTTTCCGATACTAAATTGTTTTTACTGTGATTAGACAAGAAATGTAACTTCACAGGAAACTTCAATTTATATTGGTCTACCAAAAAAATAGACCTTTTATTGAAACTATCACAAGAATTACATTAAACATTTGTATCGATATTAGCTCTGATTTAATAACTACGTTGACAAGAATTCAAATTAAAACAAACAGACAATTAAAACTTAACTGTTGGCACATTACTTGACAGATTAAATACTTATGGAAAATAAGAAATAGGAGGAAGAAGATGAAAGCTAAGTTAACTGAAATTAATTATTTGAAACAACCAGAGTAGCACCTTCCCATACGGTTCAGCTGGGCTTCTCACACGTTCAGGACACAATCAACGCCTCGTTACCTGTTGACGATACGTCTTGGAGATAAGAGTTGAGGTTTGTGGACACTAACGGACTGTGTTGTCCAGTTCACGCCCAGATGACCTCCGCGCGTGTGAGCTGATTCAGACGAGTGAGAAGAACCGCTTCTCCCGGCAGGAACAGAGCCAGCTACTGGCTGCACTTTCAAAATAAAACTTCAGAAAACAAACTCTTTCAGAAATGAGTGTTGAGGCACAGCAAGGCTTTGCCGCGACTCTCAGCTGAGACGTGGGTCGTTGACACCTGACCGGGACGTCTCCAGCTTTCCCAGAGGAGAGAGCAGGTTGACAGTTCGTACTCCTCGAAACTCTAAAACTCAGTGAGTGCTGAGAACTGAGTCCCAGCACGTAGACAAAACAAAAACCTGCAGGTGTGAAAACAGAGCACTCTCTGTTTAAGCACAGATGAATTGTTTTTAGAACGGACGGGAGACCGAAGATTAAGTTATGTCTAGAACTTCTCTTTCGTTCCAAAAACAGTTCAAACAAATAGACGGAGAATTGTTCCTTCAACTTTCGACACTTATTCTGCCTAGAGCAGACAGTTCAAAGCATGATCATTCTGAGATGTTCTCTTAACTTTGTCATATTTAAAATATACCAGTTTAGTAAAATCATCATTGAAATGACAAAAAATACTGTTTGATCAATTCTGAATTAACACACATTAAAGAGAAAGTTCAATCTGATTAATTAGTGTCCATTAATCCATAATAATTGTTAACCAATATAGAGTCCACTTGTCCTTGAGAAACTCCTTGAGAGTTTCAAGAAGGTGTAACACTGAGAGTTTCAGAGAGATGTGGAGAGGCCCATATCCCATACGGACATGAGAGTGCTGTATCCCTACAGTCCCCCTTTTTGGAAATCATCGCCTGTCCTTGGGGATGAGTTCCAACACGAAAGGATACCACCGAATGTCTCTGACCTCTATGTAATCCAGCAAGTGGAAAAAAAAAAAAAATCAAAAAGAAAGTTCAAAAATATATTCCCATAATGTTGTTGGAAATTCCATACTGTTCGTGGGTAATCCCTTTGCGGTAAGCTTTCAACCCTTTGGAAAACATAGTCTGTTAACCCATGGAAAACTGAGTCTGTGATCCCTTGGAAAACAAAGTCTTATAATCCACAACGGTAAATCCACAACGATGGGGGTTATTGATTTCATCAGCAAGAATGGAATTTAATCAGCATGTAGAGGGGATCCCTCGATTGAAGCAGAGGAGGCGGCCTTGGATGAAGGTTGAAGACCAACGTTGGATCAGCAGGTCCCCACATCGAAGGTTGCAGGCTGGATGGCTTCCAGTCGGTGCCACCCTGGTTCAATGTGTCATGCAATTATGTGGTTTTAGGTGGGCTTATGATTGGGATTCTACATTAAGCCTTACCTATATGCACCTGGTATGTAAGCTATCATGGATTAGATCAGCTAAAATTACCAATTAAGGGGTGGATCAATGCTGTAAAAATCAGACATAGGGATCTATACCTATAGAAATGTGGAGGGCTTCTGTAACGAAGGCCTCTTCTTTCAAACTATTCCTCCATTCATTATTTAGTTTAGGTTAAACTAAAATAAAAAATGAAACTAGTTTGGTCTAAATGTCTGTTGTCTTTTAGACGAACGACGCAAGATTTGGTAATCCCTAAAAATTTTGAAGTCTATGGCGAGACTCATCAAAATGAATAGATCTAGAATAGAAACGATCGAATCGGTTCTACCTAAATGATTGGGAGATCAGTGTAGATTATAGTACCTTACGTAGTATTAATCTACTATGACTCTTCAAAGATTGAGATCTTTAACAAAATGAACAGCATGTTGGCATAGTTAAAATCCATTTAAGTCTTCAACTTATCAACAATCAAAACCTCTTTTGGCTGGGAGTGTTCAGAAAACAATAACAACTTCAATAACACAAAAGTAGCAATTAAGCAACTAAAAACAACGTTACACTACGTCAAACTCACTCTGGTCGTCAGATTCCACGTCACACACAAGAAAAACAGTTCTTAGCTTTATAACCGATGTCAATTAAATCCTGCAGATTTAAACGGTTGTTAAGGTTAGTTTTTGTTGTGGGTTTTATGCTTAGCGTTTCTAAGTTCTAGTTGGAACGGTTTCTTTTCGCAACTAGAATAGTTTAAACTGTTTAGTTTATTTACTATCCTGTGCTTGGACGACCTTCTTTTCCCATGAAGTCTTTGAGTTTGCGAGATCTTTGTCGTTTGTGGGGTTATTGAAATCTTTGTCCTTGACATGGGCATGGCCTAACATCACCCCCCTGTGGTCATGAGGGACCACGCGCACGGGTGTGGACGTCCGTCCATGGGCACGAGTTAGGATGCCATTGTTTAGTTTAAGCTGTTCGCGCAGTTTATGGGGAACCTTGTACAGGAACCTTATAGGTCTCGGCCAACGTACCTCTGTACGTTTACCTCTTTCTGCGTAATGCAGGTGTGTCACAACTGTCGGCGCCGTCGCAAGCTTGTCACCGTCGTTGTGATGTATGTCTTCCCACTTCATGAATGAAGAGGTGCTCTTTGAGTCTGTAAGAACTATGTCATCTCTGAGTAGTTCTAGATTCAAATGCTCTTGAACCAAGGTTTCATTGAAAGCTTGGATGATAACTGAATTACCTGTCCCAGAGGACAGCACAGCGTTCTCGGTGTGTGATCCTTGGATCTCTACACCGTCCTCTACCTGTGGTAGGAAGTGTGAGTCTGCCCCCCTTTTGTTTAAGGAGGGGTCCTCAAAATCAGTAACAATGAAGTCCAAGTGACTGTCAGAGTGTTGTAGACTGTCACCTTGTGGGCTCAGATGTCCTTGAACCAAGACTTCACTGCAAGCTTGGCTGTATGCCGAATTATCTGTCCCACAGGACAGTACAGCGTCATCGGTGTGGGACCCTTGGATCACCACACCTCCCTCTACCGGTGGTAGGTAGTGTTCAGTGAGTGCTGAAGGTGTCAGCTCGCAGAGGAGGTCCTCGTGATGGGCCAGAGTCTGGTCCAACTGTTGAGTCTCCTCTGTCTCACCTGTAGTTGAAGGTTCACTTACCGGGTCTGTGGTCCTGGTTGGGGAATCCCATGTGACCTCAGCGGTACCTGTTGTTAGACAGTCAGTGTCCTGACCTTGGGGAGGTACCACGAATGGCAGTGGACTGCTCACTGTGGCCCACATTGTCTGACTGCCATAATCTATAATCGCTTCAAAGCGACTTATAAAATCTTGGCCGACCAGAAATGGGATGGAGTTCACTGTAGACACATGTACCGGATGGTAAATTGTCGTCTCGCCAATCTGCATGTGAACCATGGCTATCAGGGTTGTACTCGTCTTTGCGAGGCCTTGTTGCTCACCATAAGTGTATTTCACAAAGGGTATGTGCCTGCCAACACCGTTAGCGGCGGTCCTTAGCTCCTCAAACAGTTCGGCTGACATGGTAGACACGTCTGAGCCGCTAACCAGGAGCGCTTCTTGCTCTAGGACCCCTTCCAATGTGAGTGGCAGGTAAGCTCTTTTAGCTATCCCCCTTTTCATAAAGTTACACAGAAACCGTTCAGGTTTTTCCACACGTGTCTGTGTACGTGTGACTCTGTCTGTGTAATCATCGTCGCTGTCAGCATCATGATGGTTGTCTGCCTCATGACCTTCAGGATGCGGATTTTCAGCAATTTGTTTGCTGTCAGCATCTGGACTTTTAGTACGCTGATCATCAGCAATTGGTTTGCTGTCAGCATTCATGTCAGTGTTGACGTTGTTGATGTCAACTGTGTGCACTGAGTTGTTGCAAAAGGCAGTGCTGCGCGTCGCTTCGTCAGGTTGAACAACGTTGTTTGTGTTATCATCAAGGACAACGTCACACGTTGTGTCAGCTTGATCAACCACTGTAACATTCAAATCATTTGACAAACAACTCACAACCTCAGTCACGCCCTCGCGCGGAGGCGCCGTTCCCATAATCTGGAGCATGTGAGACTCATTGCATGTCTCAAACTGTGCAGTTCGAGGGGCAGGGGCAGGAGGGCCGCTTCTCGGGGGCACATGTCGGGACAGACCACTTTTCAAAGGGTCACGGTTCCCAGACATCAACTTCTCTCGAAGTTCACCCACTGTGAGACCTAGGTGAGAACTCTTTTGATTCGATCTGAACCATCTTGGTTCATCTAGAGAGCGAACACCTACCTTGTGTGGTTCTCTGCTCATCTCAGGGTTTTCAACCTGAGGGGCGGGGGCAGAAGAACTTCTACAGCTCGTAGCACCATGCTGTTGTATGTTATCATGAAAAACCTGTGACCTCTCGCACTTTGAAGGAGAGGGAACCTCTACTACTTCCTGCGAGTGGGATGTGACCTTTTGACCTGTACAAACCTCTGATGGTATCCTAGGTTGTATTTCGGCCTCAAAAACTGACGCAGCATATTGTCTTATCACTTCCATAGAATCTGTTTTGCAATCAACCTTGAAATGAACACATTTCATTTGAAAAGGCATAAGATTCATAATGAAAAGACGTTTAAACTCCATATTTTCCTCTAATCCAGGTTCAGGTTTGCCCCCTGAGTAGACCGAGATTAGCCTGTCGTAGAATGACAGGGGATTTTCCCACTTATCCTGACGGACGTTCCTAGCAGCTAAGTAATTAGCATACGATGAAGCAGACTCCCCCACTTTGCAGGAAGCACGGGCAGGAATCCCAAGGCCCCCATCCATCCATCTAGGATACACAGAACAAGAGGCCTCCTCAGGTGGTTCACCTGTTTGAACGTCCATCTTTGTACTGATGTTCTGTGAAAAATCAAATAAAGTGGGTCTCATATCGCAGCGTGCAAATATGCAAAGTGTATGAGCTGCTCAGAAAACATCCAAGATGTTAAATGAAATAAAAATCAGTGATTTATAGTAATTTGTCGACCTGTGACAAGGTCAAACAAAAACGGCTGTCGTTGTGAGATTTTTGTGAAAATCAAAACAAAAGAAGCCCCATGTGTGTTATTTTAAACTTGCAGTTTAAAATAAAAATAAAAACAGACAGTTTGTTTTGCACAGAATCAATGATAAAAGTGTCAGATTTTATCAACAACAGACATGTCTGTATTAAATCTGTGTAACTGTCCTGCCATCAACATTTGATTATATGTGAAAATCAAATGAAAGGGTGCTGTGTGTACAATATTCTCAAAATGTATCCCGTGTAAAACAGGAACATTCAACATGTACACATTACAGGAAGACTGCGTCTTCTAATGTAACCAGCAGGGGGCACAGCGCTGGAAGTGAGTTTATCACAGCGACTGTAATTCCTCTATCTGACCGCTATAGAGGCGCTGTTATCACCAGTGAGCGCAGCCGTAGCTTTCAGCCCACACAGACATCCAACACGGATGAAAAGCATCAATCAGACAGATCTAAAGCGTAACGTGATACAGCTTCAGAACCCAGGCTCACAAAACGAAATCATGTGAGCAAAATCGGTTGAACTGTGAAACCTTTTAAACTGCGTTTAAAAGAAATAAGGTCGGTCCTCATAAAACCGGCAAAATCGGTGTCACGTGACCTGGTCACATGGCGATCGGCAGTTTTTCAGAGCAACCGGCTCTGTCCACCCACTAAAATCTCAAAAACACCGCGATTAAACAGTCTTTTCAAAGACAGTAATGGACAAACAAGCACGGAAACTCGTCTGGGACAAGTAGCAAGTGAAATTTGACGAGGAGCGGGGCTTCACCCACTGCGCATGCGTCAACACATACAGCGTAATCGACCAATCACAGCGAAGACAGAACTGTAGTTCTAAAACCCAAGTGTTCATGGGAAATTGTGTCTTCCAAACCTAACGCCACCCACTAGTGACGTGCCGTTCGAGCGGTGTGTTCACGGACCTGCGGTCGGTCGAACAAAAGCGTGGAACGGTCTTTTCAACATTCTAAAACAGTCATAAATATCGCAAAACACCGCGGTTAAGCCAGTCTTCGACGATATCACGCGCATAGAACTCAAACAACACAAATAAACTGTCAGAAATGTGTGCAAAAATGAACCTGACAACCAGAGTCTACAGAAACCGACGTTCTTGAACGCGACACACAATGGACCAATCACAGCGTTTTAAGCAGCCATCTTGTCTCTGTACCGTTTAGCATTTCGACCCAAGGTTCTAGACCCTTCTTTCACAAAATAAACGTATTTTTACACCGCAGAAAATACTGTCAATGAGCTAAAGCACAACCAGGCTAACCCTCGCCTTCCAAAGAAGGCAGCGCTACTGTGTACAACAACGGACTTTACGTCAAACGGAACCGGATCTCGGTCCTTGCGGAGTGGGTTTTCCCGAACCTCGGCAACACACGTTGTAACAGAAAAAGGCACTTAATGGAGCAGCATATGTGTGAAACAGACCTTCAACAATAAATCGCAGATGTAATAGAATGAAACAGGATCGTGACACGGCGGTCACCACAATGAAAAATGCATGCAGCCTCGCGACACGTAATGAAACGTCTCACAAGCACAGACAAAACACTTATCACGCACCCGCTCCAAGCATACGTTCAAATGTGAATGAATAAATAATTCTAACGGGAAAATAATCCAGACAATGCCACGATTAGCAACTCCCGGACACTCACCAGCCAAAACTATTCTTACAAGCCCAAAACCAGGATGTAAACTAATGCCAACAAACACCGTTAACAAAAATAAGCTACACCAAACAACTTAATAAACGTTCCAGGAACTCGGACGAGCCACCAATTGTAATAGAATAATAATGATGTATAGTAAGGTATTTAAACACTTACTGAGCCACCAAAGTGCGAGTTCTTCCTTTTTCCGATACTAAATTGTTTTTACTGTGATTAGACAAGAAATGTAACTTCACAGGAAACTTCAATTTATATTGGTCTACCAAAAAAATAGACCTTTTATTGAAACTATCACAAGAATTACATTAAACATTTGTATCGATATTAGCTCTGATTTAATAACTACGTTGACAAGAATTCAAATTAAAACAAACAGACAATTAAAACTTAACTGTTGGCACATTACTTGACAGATTAAATACTTATGGAAAATAAGAAATAGGAGGAAGAAGATGAAAGCTAAGTTAACTGAAATTAATTATTTGAAACAACCAGAGTAGCACCTTCCCATACGGTTCAGCTGGGCTTCTCACACGTTCAGGACACAATCAACGCCTCGTTACCTGTTGACGATACGTCTTGGAGATAAGAGTTGAGGTTTGTGGACACTAACGGACTGTGTTGTCCAGTTCACGCCCAGATGACCTCCGCGCGTGTGAGCTGATTCAGACGAGTGAGAAGAACCGCTTCTCCCGGCAGGAACAGAGCCAGCTACTGGCTGCACTTTCAAAATAAAACTTCAGAAAACAAACTCTTTCAGAAATGAGTGTTGAGGCACAGCAAGGCTTTGCCGCGACTCTCAGCTGAGACGTGGGTCGTTGACACCTGACCGGGACGTCTCCAGCTTTCCCAGAGGAGAGAGCAGGTTGACAGTTCGTACTCCTCGAAACTCTAAAACTCAGTGAGTGCTGAGAACTGAGTCCCAGCACGTAGACAAAACAAAAACCTGCAGGTGTGAAAACAGAGCACTCTCTGTTTAAGCACAGATGAATTGTTTTTAGAACGGACGGGAGACCGAAGATTAAGTTATGTCTAGAACTTCTCTTTCGTTCCAAAAACAGTTCAAACAAATAGACGGAGAATTGTTCCTTCAACTTTCGACACTTATTCTGCCTAGAGCAGACAGTTCAAAGCATGATCATTCTGAGATGTTCTCTTAACTTTGTCATATTTAAAATATACCAGTTTAGTAAAATCATCATTGAAATGACAAAAATACTGTTTGATCAATTCTGAATTAACACACATTAAAGAGAAAGTTCAATCTGATTAATTAGTGTCCATTAATCCATAATAATTGTTAACCAATATAGAGTCCACTTGTCCTTGAGAAACTCCTTGAGAGTTTCAAGAAGGTGTAACACTGAGAGTTTCAGAGAGATGTGGAGAGGCCCATATCCCATACGGACATGAGAGTGCTGTATCCCTACAGTCCGGTCAAAAATCGACCGGAGAAATCGTTGTCTATGGGAGAAATCCCAGACCCTAGTACAAAGCGAAGTGAAGGACAAGGGTCTGGTTAACCAGGCTAGTTCATTAGTGCCTCATCATCAAGAGCTGGATGAAATCTAGTTGCAAAGACAGTTACAAGTTTTGTTCTTACCACTTTTATGGTGCTTTGAGCTCCTGTACCAATAACAGGTGCTGGTCTTTTACGCTCAGGTTTAGCTTGGCGTTTTAATGGAGCAGAATGGCTCTCGGTTTTCAAACGACGCCCTTGTTTCACCACCAAGTTCCATGTGGGCGAACTCATAGGCACATCTACAGCACAGGTTCGGTTATGGCTCTCACTCACCGCAGACTCGTCAATAGTCCTGGAATAGTCGGTGTAGGTCCCATTCACGGCCAACGCGGCATTATTAGCGGTAACACCGTTTGTTGGAGCAGTATCCATGCATGCCGCTACCTCCTCAGAGCTGCCCGTAGCCAATGTCATGTCACTGACGTTGGGTATTCTTGGAACAGGTGTATCCACACTACAGGATCCGCCACTGCCGAGCACCAAATGTCGTTCCATAGCCGCAACTCTGCGGTCAATGGTAGTGGTAACCTCACGCAACTTCTCCTCAACGTCCACTTGGCGTGACACTGTATGCTTCAGGGCACAAACCTCGCTCTGTAAACGCTCCATCTTGCTGAGTAAATTGGATACATCCAGGCTATTGAACGTCACAGGTGGCAGCTCATCCAGGAAGTGGGAGACAAAGTGTGGTATAGCTTCCCCACACTCATTCAGGACTTTTAAACAACTTTTAATGGCATTTGCAGCTTTCTGATTTCCTTTGAAGGCCACGTACCGCTGCTTAGAATTGGAACACAGTTCAAACAGAACTTTTCTAGAGGACTCAATCCACTCAAAGTCGAATGTGTTTGAAGTGAGCAGCACAAGCTCTTCCTGGCACATAGTCTTGATTTTGACCACAAGAAAGTTTAAAAACTCATCCTCTACTATAAGCTTTCCATCAGTAGTCTTGTAAATCTGCGGTTTGGTTCGGGGGCGACTAGAGAAGGGAGCTCCAGTGCCTGACTCCACACCATCCGCCATGACAGCCTGATTATTTCACACGAAGATGCTACAAAAAGTTAGCGTTCTCACCTCCGTGCTCCTCCTGTAGGGATGTTCACAACTCTCAGCAAATTGTAGATTGATGTAGAATGGCTGTCTGAGAGAATGCTATGTCAATAGCACAGGCCTCAGTATGGTGTTGAATATCCTCACATTGTATCCAACAATCCTCGCAGAAGGCCTCAGGACCAAGCAGGCCCCAGGCTGCAGAGTGAGGTAAACAGTGCAGGCCTCCTCTCAGGCTGCAGAGCAGGGGCAGCAAATGGAGCAGGCCTTGGTCGATTGAGCTGGACGGATGGAATAGACCTCAGATTATGAAGTAGGGACGTTGGTTTGAGCGAGGAGGCACCAGGATAATCCAACTGAGTTTCAGCAGACACCACAGAGTAAAAAAAAATTAAAAAATGGTGCTGTTCAGCAAACAACTCTGAAGAAAGGTCAGTCTTCAATTATTTCTAGCTTTTCCTTTTAGTTATATCATTAAACATATGCATAGAGCATAACATAACATTAAAATTTGATTTAAAAATAAATTAAAACTGGATTTACAAAAAAAAAACTAAGAAAAAAGCTAAGAAGATCAAAGAAAAAACTCTGTGCAAACAATTGACATGCTGCCATCTTGGATTCAACCACACCTGATACAGCCAATTGTGTCAGAAGTGCCTAACAGGAAGAATCGTGATGGCGAAGTTTAACCCACCAAGTTAATTCAAGTTTGACTGCCCTGCCGAGTGGCCGGAGTGGAAACAGAGATTTTCGCGCTACCAGTTAGCATCGAAGCTAAATAAGGACAATGGAGAAACACAAGTGAGTTCACTCATTTATGCTATGGGGAGCGAAGCTGAAAAGATATTTAGCTCGTTCAACTTTGCTGACGAAGAGGAAAAGAAAAGTTTGACGAGTACTTCATTCCTCGCCGTAACGTTATACACGAGCGGGCCTGTTTCTATCAGCGCAGCCAGTCGCCAGGAGAGACGGCAGAACAGTACATTCGAGTGTTGTACGAGCTAGCAGAGCACTGCGAGTTTGGAGACAAACGTGATGAGCACATCAGAGATCGTCTGGTAGTCGGCATCAAAGATAAAGAACTGTCCCGCAGGTTTCAGCTGAAAGCAGACCTAACATTAACTGAAGTTATTGAACAAGCGCGGCAGGCAGAGGAGATTACTAAGCAAGTCAGTCTTCAGTCTAATCCACAAGAGGCTCACGTGAACACGCTGCGTCGTCACAGCGGCCCACACGTGGAGAGGAGCAGACGACACAGACAGTGGCAGGCTGGCAGAGACCACACAGCAGCACAGAAATCAGAGAGCTGTGGGAGATGTGGAAAACCCAAGCACTCAGACATTAAGAAATGCCCCGCACTCAAGAGCAAGTGTAATAAGTGTCACAGGCAGGGACACTGGGAGCATGCGTGTCACTCAAAACAAGTGAGAGAAGTCACTGAGGAGGTGAAGCAGCCTTATTTTTTGGGGGAAATTAATGGGAAAATAAGCAGCCAGGAAGACTGGTCAGTTAATCTGGAGGTGCACAGCGTCCCAATAACTTTTAAAATAGACACTGGTGCAGATGCCACAGTTATTAATCTAAAAACATTAAATATGATGAAACCCAAAATAGAGCTCAACCCACCAGATACATGCTTGGTTGGCCCAGGGTGGGGACCTCAGCTGCATGGGGTTGTTTCAGGCTACAACAAAGTACAAAGAAAAGGTGTACTCATTTAAAGTCTATGTTATTAGAGGGAGAGTCAGCTGTCTTTTGGGTCGTCATGAAGCTGTAAACATGGGTCTTGTGAAAAGATTGAATGAGCTCACTGGCGTTTTCTGGTCAGGAGGACTGCTGAATACAGAGCCAGTGAAAATAGTCCTACAGGACGACGCCCAACCATACGCTGTACACACAGCGAGGCGAATACCCCTTCCACTCGTTCCTCTGGTAAAGAAAGAGCTACATCGGCTGGAAACTGAAGGCATCATAGAGAAGGTGACTCAACCGACTGAGTGGTGTGCAGCCATGGTGCCTGTCCTCAAACCCAACAAGCAGGAGGTTCATTGTTGTGCAGATCTCCGGAGGCTTAACAGAGCGGTAAAACGTGAAAAGTATGTGCTACCTACTGTTGAGGAAATACTACCTAGACTCACAGGGTCAAGAGTGTTTACTTCATTGGATGCAGCTACCGGGTTTTATCAAGTGCCGTTGCATGATGACAGTAAAATGCTCACCACCTTCATCACCCCGTTTGGGAGGTATGCTTTCCGGCGTCTCCCTTTCGGGATCACCAGCACGCCAGAGATTTTTCAAAGGAAAATGGCAGAGACTCTGGTAGAACTCGAAGGGACAGAAGTTTACATGGATGATATTCTCATACACGGAGAAACTGAGGAGATCCATGACCAACGCTTTAGACAAAGCCCTGAAAGTCATTGAGGAGGCAGGCCTCAAGCTAAACAAACGTAAGTGCAAGTTCAGACAAACTCAGGTTCGTTTTCTAGGTCATATTATCGACAGGGAAGGTGTCCGACCCGACCCAGAAAAGGTAGCAGGCAGTGGTGGGCAACGCTAATCCAAAAATTAGTTCCGCTATTTCTAAAGCACTAATTAATTTATTTAGGTCCGCAATTTCAAAAGCACTAATGTCTTATGAAAATTAGGGGAAGCTAATTCTAATCCGCTAATTAAATTCAACAATTGGTAGCAGCAAGTTATGCAATATTTGCACTACACTGCCAACTAGCGGTGCATGAACTGTTATACAGTAAGTTGTTTGAGTTTCAGAGTATTTAGTTTGGTTCTCTTCAACAGGTTTGACAAGGACAAAATGTACCCATTCCAAAGTCTGTTAGCTAAACTGCTGACATATTTGGCTGTTTTTTTCTTCTTCTTTTGTTACTTTTAGTACCACTAGATCGCATGTGTCAAACTCAAGGCCCGTGGGCCAAATCCGGCCTACCATAACCGTTTCTGTGGCTCTCTACACCCTAGAACTTCAAGATAACAGTTGTAAGCATGTTGCTCTCAGGTGGTGGGTCCCCATCCCTACACTCCCTGGTCTCTCTGTTAATTGTCTTGCTTATCTCCTCCATTTTGTTGTCCAGGTGTTTGTGATTGTCATGCTGTGTGTTCATGTACCTGTATATAAAGTCAGGGATTTTTTAATTGATAAAGCTCTGTATATGTTGTATAACACAATCATTGTTCCACATTTAATCTATTGTATTGAGGTTTGGGGAAAAGCGTGCAAAACAATTACAAAGCCTGTTTTTATTTTACAAAAGAGAGCTGTAAGAGTAATCACCAGAAAACATTTCAGTCACCCATCAAACACCTTGTTTCTTCAGCTAAATTTATTGAAATTCCAGGAATTGGTAGAATATAGTATTTTATCAGTTATGTATAGGGCTCATAATAACACATTACCTTTAAATATCCAAAGAAATTTAGACAAAGTTATTACAATCTTAAAGGGACAGATATTCATCAAACCACAATTCAGAACCAGCTTAAAGGGACGGTCTACCTCAATTCAGGGAGTTGGATTGTGGAATGTTCTGGAGAGTGATGTTAAAAATGCAAAATCAATGTATACATTTAAGAAAAAGGTCAAAAAGGATTTGCTCAAAAACTATATATGATGTAGCTTAGTGTGTTTGTGTATTACACTTATGTTGTACTTATGATGTAGCTTAGTGTGTTTGTGTATTACAGTTAGAAAAATTAAGTAGAGTTATTCATTTTGTGATGTAGTTTGTGTATTACAGTTAGAAAAATTAAGTAGAGTTATTCATTTTGTGATGTAGTTTGTGTATTACAGTTAGAAAAATTAAGTAGAGTTATTCATTTTGTGATGTAGTTTGTGTATTACAGTTAGAAAAATTAAGTAGAGTTATTCATTTTGTGATGTAGTTTGAAGGTTATCATTGGTTGAACAAACTGTGAAATAAGGGGCAGATATAATAAGATTTCATCTTCTTTCTGCTCCTTTCATTTTATCCTACTTGTATTCTTGTATCTGATGAAACTGTTTTGTATTGTTCTTTTAAAATGAATGAATAAACATCAAATCAAATCAAATCAACGGCCCAGTCAGAGTCCAGAACCTGAACCTGAAGGTGGGACCTTCAGAGAGCTGAGCAGAAACCTCAAAGAACTGAAGCAACAATGGAAAGAAGAGTGGGTCAGAACTCCTCCAGAACCAGGAGAGAGACTGATGAAGTCCTGCAGAGAACCACAGAGGGTTCTGCTGCTGAAGGAGGTTCTGTTGGGTCAGAGGCACAAGCTGAGGTTAAATTTTAATGATTTTAGAACTTGTTAAAGATCATCCATCCAGCCATCCAGCTAACTGTCTATTCATCCATCCATTCAGCTAAAAGTCTATTCATCCTTGTATCTGATGAAACTGTTTTGTATTGTTCTTTTAAAATGAATGAATAAACATCAAATCAAATCAAAAATAAGTCTGTATCTCTGTGTTTATCGTTGTCCTGGCATTGTCTCCTGTTGCCTCTGTCTCCTGAGTTCCTTGTGATTCCCTGAGTATGTAAGTTTGCTGCCCTGTCAGCTATTTTATGTTCTTAATTTCTGTGGCCGTCGCGGACGCCATTTTGAAGAGTCCTAATGGTGAACTACTTTTTTTAAATCCAGCAGATTTGACCATTTCGTGAAACTCTCAAGCTCAGAAAAACTTGTGCTATAACGTCAGCTATGAAATATATTTTTTCTCAGCAAAGAAATAATTGTTTTACCGTGTTTTGTTGTAAAATCCTGGCTTCTTTGGCCGTCGCGGACGCCATTTTGAAGAGTGCTAATGTGGCGAACTTCTTTTTTTAAATCCAGACGCGTCGCGTAGGCCGCTGAGAAACATCCACAAGTTCACCCTCCATGTTAAAAAGTCTTCGTCTGACTCTTCGAAAACAAGCAATAAGGCTGCAGAGTAACACACTGGCTGCTAACTGCTATAGAGAGAGCACACACCAAGAGACTGAGGGGGACGCTTTTTTGTCACGGACCACATCCGGCGCTGACAGGATATAGTCTGTTAGCTGTCGTCCGAGCTCGTAAATACATTATTTCGTTTTTACTGATAGATAATTAGTTATTAGCGGTACTGCATTTTAAATAAAAATAGCACAAATCCGCTTATGAATTATAAAACGTAGTCAATCCGCTGTAAAGCTAACAGATTATTTAGCTACGCCATAAGCGGATTAGCGCATTAGCGCTACCTAGCGGTCGGAGGGCCCACCACTGGTAGCAGACATTGAGAACTTTCCCCAGCCAAACAACACAACAGAACTGAAAAGATTTCTGGGTATGGTGAACTATCTGGCCAAGTATGCTCTAGAACTGTCTACAGTGGACGAGCCACTCTACACACTGCTAAAAAGAGACACAGAGTGGTTGTGGGAGCATGCACAACAGGAGGCTTTTCAGAAGCTCAAAGCCCTGCTGGCGGCAGCCCTAGTTCTAGCTTTCTACGACGTCAGCAAACCAACAGCCGTGTCAGCTGATGCTAGCAGCTATGGACTAGGCGCTGTTCTTCTCCAGCAACATAAAGACCAGTGGAAACCCATAGCCTACGCGTCCAGAAGACTGAGCGATGCTGAGACGCGGTATGCTCAAATTGAAAAAGAGTGCCTAGCCGGCGTCTGGGCGTGTGAAAGATTCGACAAGTACCTGTTTGGACTCGACAACTTCAGACTAATTACTGACCATAAGCCCTTAGTGCCCCTTATTAACAGTAAAGACTTGGACAATGTTCCAGTGAGATGTCAGAGGCTGTTGATGAGACTTATGTGGTTTAACGCTGTAGCTGAATATGCACCAGGTAAAACCTTAGCAGTGGCGGATGCTCTATCCAGAGGTCCAGAGCAACGTTATGGAGACAGTACTTTACAAGATGAAGTAGCAGCACACATAGACTCTGTTGTTAGTCAGGTGCCAGCCACACCACAGAAGATCACAGAGATAAAACACAGTACAGCTAGTGATCCACAGCTTCAGACTGTGTGCAGCTTCATTAGGTCAGGTTGGCCTGAGTATTTTGACAAAGTTCCAGAGTCAGTGAGGGATTTTTACCAGGTCAGAGGAGAGTTGTCTGAGGTAGATGGCTTAGTCGTGAGAGGGAACCGCATAGTTATCCCTGTGAGCATGAGGGAGGAGGTTCTAGAGAGGATTCATGATGGGCACCAAGGTTTAAGCAAGTGTAGAGAGAGGGCACTTTAAGCAGTCTGGTGGCCCAGGATGAGACATGACATCATCGTTAAAGTTCAACAGTGTTCCTTTTGTGTAGAGAACAGAAATACACACAGGAAAGAGCCTTTGATTACAACTGAACTACCATCTAGACCGTGGCAGAAAGTGGCAGTAGACTTATTACTGTCGTATCTGATTACTTTTCTAGATTTACTTTTCTAGATTTCTGGAATCTACAATGCTGACTCTAAGTGGGACTTACTAGACTTATACTACTTGGTCGTATCTGATTACTTTTCTAGATTTCTGGAGGTTTTACATCTACCGACTACTACGAGCAGCCAAGTTGTTGCCAGGCTTAAAGCTAATTTTGCACGTTATGGTATTCCAGAGGTGTTAGTGAGTGATAACGGTCCACAGCTGGCTTCTACAGAGATGAGGGAGTTTAGTAGGGCTTATGACTTTAATCACGTTACATCAAGCCCCCACTTTCCCCAAAGTAATGGCCACGCGGAGAGGGCTGTTCAAGAGCATTCTACGCCAGGATGACCCCGTCCTCGCTCTGATGACATACAGAGCCACACCCAACACTTCTACAGGAGCCAGTCCAGCTGAACTGTTAATGGGCAGGAAAATCAGGACGACTCTGCCCACCCTGCAGAACAATCTGAACCCTAGCTGGCCTGACATGAATAAAATTCAACAAACTGATGACTCAGCTAAACAAAAACAGGCATATTTCTACAATCGCCGCAATGGAGTGCAACACTTACCACCACTGAGCCCAGGGGACTTGGTGCTCACAAAATTGGATGGACAGAAACAGTGGACAAATCCTGCTGTAATCCAAAACACAAGCTCAACACCCAGATCTTATATTGTGGAGACAGCACAGGGGGAGCGATACAGAAGGAGCAGGCGCCATCTGTTGGCAACTCCCAGACACCTCACATCATTCGACAGTGGTCCTGATGTAAACACTTCAAAGGAGGACACAGACATGGGAGGGACAGAAGAACCAGTGATACCAGGTTCTGTCACACAAGACACTCTTATTGAAGGGTCTAGAACCACTCGTTCCGGCAGAGTGAGCAAACCACCGACTAAACTTAACCGGTAGTCAAATGTATTTAGAAGATTTGACATGAGAGAAGCATTTTTGTTGTAATGACAGTTGTCTTTGTTTGTAGTGGTTTGTATGCACTAACTGCACGGGTTGTGACTTTAATTTTGTATTTTGGTTACAAGAGTTAACATGAAACTGTGTTGTTCTCGTTGTTTCAGGGAGGATGGTGGACTGGAAATTGTTTATTACAGTTAAATTGACTTTCTGTTACTTGTGAGCTCAGAAAACATTTGTATTCAGGAGGGATATGTAATGAATGGTATATAAGACGTACTGTCACTTTAAGAGTGCGTGCGCAAAGCATGCTGGGTACTGGTGTAAGGGGCTTTCCCGAGCGGGAAAACACAGCAAGTTGTTCAATAAAGTACGTGGTGTGAAGACGACCTGCATCCTCTTTGTCATCTATATTTATGTACCAGAAAGTACAACCACAACTGCAACAAAGTGTTGTACACATGAAATTAAGAACATTTAAACACACACACAATATATATATACAGTATATATATATACTGTATATCAGGGCTGCCAACTTTTCAAAAAGCCAAAGAGTGAGAATTTTGTTTGTGTGTGTGTGTGTGGGGGGGGGGGGGGGGGGCGGCAGCGCGGCGGCAGCGCGGCAACAGGGTTTGATTTTGCTGGTGAGCTTCACCTGCCCTCATCCTGTTGGCTACATCCTACAATAGAAATTGACTGAAAATGACTCCCTACACTCTACTTTATAGATCTGTGTCAGATTGAAAGACTATTTCATGTTTGAATATGTATGGAGGACCGAAACTGACATAATTAGAAATAAAAAGTAGAAAGAAATATATTAATGGACGAATAAATAACTAAAACATATAAAAACCAATAAATAACTTAAAATGCACCAATTTCGTCTCCACCCTCATCTGCCCCACTCTGGGCCCTTGAGCAAGGCCCTTAACCCACACCATCTGCTCCCCCGGGAACCCTAGATATCAGCTCTCTGCTCCACACAGAGGGCTGTGGTAGCTCGGTGGTCTGTGGTTGTGTCAGGAAGGGCATCCGGCGTAAAAACAATTGCCAAATCTTCATGCGACTAGTTCACTGTGGTGACCCCTAACGCAGGGAGAAGCTGAAAGAAGAAAAAATAAAAAAAAATAAAAAAGGAAACCTTTCCTGGATCAGCTCTTCTCCTATTGGTCAACAGACAGGATAAAGCAGGATCCACGTGCAGATGTCTGTGCGGCCTCAGTTTAGTTTAAGGTTTAGTTTAAAACAAAAGCACAGGTGTTTTCCTGTTTGTTTTGTTTTAAACTAAACTTTAAACTTTAAGTGCATATATTCATTTAATGGTCTATATATACCATACCATTACCATACCATTTTATTTATAAAGCACTTTAAACAGGAACAAGTCCACACCAAAGTGCTGGACAAACAAACACGCAACAGGCAACACAGACAATGAAGTACAACACGAAAAACATAAAAACATTGCAGATCATAAATCAAACGATCCAATACAAATCAGCTGGCATTGAAAGCGATGGAGTAGTAGTGAGTTTTTAACCGGGATTTGAAAACTGAGAGGGAGGGGGCCTGTTTGATGAGCAGCGGTAACTCGTTCCAGAGTCTTGGGCCTGCTACAGAGAACGCCCTGTCACCCCTGCGCTTAAGGCGAGTTTCTGGAACTATTAAGAGTACCTGATCCTCTGACCTCAAAGCACGTGGAGGGACATATGGGTGTATCAGATCCGAGAGATAGGCGGGGGCGAGACTGTTCAGCGATTTGTAGACATACATGAGAATTTTGAATTGGATTCGAAGATGAACCGGTAGCCAGTGAAGGGAGGCCAAGACTGGTGTAATGTGCTCTCTTTTGCGTGTGCTGGTTAAAAATCGGGCAGCTGCGTTCTGAACCAGTTGTAATCGTGCAATGGTGGCTTGACTGACGCCAAACAGAAGTGAATTGCAGTAATCAAGCCTAGATGTAATGAATGCGTGAATCACTGTCTCCAGGTGCTTTTTGGATAATATGGGCTTCAGCTTAGACAGACGCCTCAGCTGGAAAAAACAGGATTTGACGATCATGTTTACATGACTGTTGAGTTTCATGGAAGGATCCATTATCACTCCCAGATTTTTGACTTTTTGTTTTTCGGACAGGGGTAGAGCAGACAGGTCAATGCAGTGGTTTGAGGTTGTGTCATTGGGAAGGAACAATATGGCTTCAGACTTCTTATCATTGAAGCTTAAGAAATTTAAAGCCATCCAGTCCCTGATGTCAGCCAGGCAGTCGAGCAGAGGTTGAATAGAGCCTGTACCATTTTGTCTTAGGGGGAAGTAGATTTGACAGTCATCAGCGTAGAAGTGGAAAGGTATATTGTGTTTCCGGAAAATAGCACCGAGTGGCAGCAGGTATAAGGAGAACAAGAGAGGACCCAGGATGGACCCCTGCGGAACCCCCCATTTAAGAGCCGCCACTGCAGAAGTAAAATCATTGATGGACACACAAAAAGACCTGTCAGAGAGGTAGGATCTGAACCAGTTTAGGGCTGATCCTGAGATGCCCACCCACTGCTCCAACCTAGCAATGAGGATCTCATGGTCGATGGTGTCAAAAGCGGATGTGAGGTCCAATAGGACAAGCAGCACAGAGTCACCAGTATCTGTGGATAGAAAGATGTCGTTAAAAACCTTCAGTAGGGCAGTCTCAGTGCTGTGGAGGGATTTGAAGCCAGACTGGAATAGCTCGGGGATAGCGTGATCCTCCAGGAAGCACTTTAGTTGGGACTCAACTATTTTCTCTAGAAGTTTAGAAACAAATGGGAGTCTGGAGACAGGCCTGAAATTGGATAATACTGACGGGTCGAGGTTTGGTTTTTTCAGGAGGGGTTGAACAGCAGCATGTTTTAATGATTTTGGCACCACACCCGAGGATAGACTGCTATTTACAATCGAGAGAATGGAGGGACCTAGAGTGTGAAAAACCTCCTTTAGAAGCCGAGGGGGGACCACATCGAAGGGGGAGCCAGATGGTTTCAGGCTGCACATGACCTGCTCTAGAGAGGACAGAGAGACTGGTTCAAAATGTTCAAACACAGCAACAGATTGAGGTGGGATGGATGGATCGTGAGATGGAGGAGAAATGAGAGCCCTGGTGGTTGCGATTTTATCTAAAAAGAAATGTTGGAAGTTCTCGCACAGCTCAGTCGAGGCTTCCATGGGTGATTGTTCAGTGAGGTGGAGAACAGAGTTTAGGGTGGAGAACAGAACTCGAGGGTTACGAGAGTTTGCAGCAATGATATCAGAGAAGTATTGTGATTTAGCAGTTTTCACTGCTTTCTGATATCGGCGCCAGCTCTCTTTTACCATCTCAAAAGAGACCTGCAGACTGTCTTTTTTCCATTTCCTCTCCACCTTTCGGCATTGCTGCCTGGCAGCTCTGGTCGTGTCGTTCAGCCACGGTTCGGCCCTGAGTTTTGGTCTTCTCGGTTTAATAGGAGCTACTTTATCCAAAGCCTTTAAACAAACAGAGTCAAACTGGTTTGTCAGCTCCTCAGTGCTGGAGAGGAACAATGGGGGCTGAATTAACATGTCATTGTTGTAAACCTCAGTGAAACGTGCGGCAGTTAAATGGTTAACATTCCTGCCTTTACGTGCAGGAATGCATGTTTTAGGAGTTACATGGGGGATGGTGAACTGAAAATTCACTGGCCTATGATCTGAGAATACATTGTCTCCTATTTCAAGGTTTGAAACGGTCACATCACATGTTAAAACAAGGTCCAACAAATGTCCACGCTGCTGCGTGGGAGAGTTCACGTGTTGAGTTAAATTAAATGAGTCCAATAAATCTAAAAAGTCCTTAACCATGGGCTTCTCAGGACAACACACGTGCAAGTTGAAGTCGCCTGAAATGACGACCCGAGAATATTTAGCTGTAATTTCAGCCAAGAAATCAGAAAACTCGCTGATGAAGTTCTTGGAGCGAGGCGGCCGGTAGACAAGAGCACACAAAGTTACAGGTGAATGTCCTAGTTCAAACACAGTCAGCTCAAAACTGGAGCAGGAGACTGGAATGGACAGTTGTTTACAGTCAAAAGTTGATTTGAATATTGTTAATAATCCACCACCACGACCTGATGGTCGCGGGTCGTTAAAAAACAAACAGTTTGGTGGTATTATTTCCGTCAATGCGCTGGACTCACCCGACGACATCCACGACTCTGTGATGCAGAAAAAGTCCAAGTCGTGATCTTCAAAGTAATCCCTGAGGATGAACGTTTTGTTGCAAACAGATCGGGCGTTGACAACACAGAATTTGATGATATCCGAGCTAGCCGCTGATGAGCTGCTAGCAGCTGATGTGCTAGCCGCTGGTGGGGGAGCGCGCGTCCGCGGCTCGCTGCCCACAGAGAGCTGCTGCTCCGGCCACAGATCCCCGTTGTTTTCCTGGTCAGTGCACGCGGGAGACTGGCGATGAGAATCGAGACCATCAGCTGAAGACAGCGAGGCAGAACGCCGGGCTCTGAGCTTCACCAGCCAGCCAGCTCGAGAACCGCGTTTCTTCCTCCGAGTCGATCGATTTCTCCGTGCAGGCTGGTGCGAAGAGCAGCGGAGGTAAACGGGCAACTCGTCTCCGAGCAACGGGGGCAGAGGGGGTCGCCCCGAGCTACGCTCATACTGGCCCGAATCAGCGACATCCGCGGCAGCAAAACGTAAATCCAGAAGCTGCTTCCGATCATAAACCAGCAGTGTACTTATGTCTCCAATGAAGAACGAACAAAACACAAAAATTCCAAACACCCACAGGAGAGGCGGATACGCAGCCATGCTTATGGGCGCCATCTGCTTTTATTTCTAATAATGTCAGTAAGTCCTCCATAAATGTTAGTATTTACCACCTTTTTGACTGTGTTTTAATTGTTACATTGTATGAAGAGCATTTTATGATGTAGGTTTAGAGTCAGAGTCAGAGTCAGAGAGTCTTTATTGTCATTTGCACCGCATGTGTTACATGTGATGAAAACGAGATTATGTACACGGGGTCCCAGTTACATCCAACAACAAATGCAAGAGAAAAACAGTAATAACATCTAGAATTAACTAAGAGAAACATCAACTAGTAATACACTAAGCCCTAATGTAGTGGAAAAACATCATTATAAACAGCAGCACGAACATGAGTCTGTATGAGCAGATGGTCACAGATGAACACAGCAACAAGAAAACAGATCAGCATCAGCATGATGTGATATTTTGCAGTGATTATTCTTATTGTTTATTTATTCATGAGTCTAACAGCCTCAGGGTAGAAGCTGTTCCTCAGTCTAGTGGTTCTACATTTGATGCTCCTCAACCTCCGTCCTGAGGGGAGTGGGGCAAAGAGTGAGTGTGCTGGGTGAGTGAGGTCTTTCATGATGCAGGTGGCTCTTTTCCTGCATCTGGAGGTGTAAATGTCTGTGATGGTGGGGAGACTGACTCCAACAGACTTCTGTGCAGCCTTCACCACTCTCTGTAGAGCTTTCCTCTCTGCAACTGTGCAGCCTCCATGCCACACATTGATGCTGGAGCACAGGATGCTCTCCACTGCACACCTGTAGAAGGAGGTGAGAACTGGGCTGCTCAGACCAGCTCGTCTCAGCCGTCTGAGGAAGTAGAGTCTCTGATGACCTTTCTTGATCAGGCTGGTGGTGTTGTTGCTCCAGCTGAGGTTATCATTCAAGTGTACACCCAAGTATTTGTAGCTGGAGACCACCTCCACCGCAGATCCACCTATGTTCAGTGGGGCATGGGTGTGTTTGTTCCTTCTGAAGTCCACAATCATCTCCTTTGTCTTCTTCACATTCATGTGAAGATTATTCTCTTTGCACCAGCTCTCCAGGTGTTCCACCTCCTGTCTGTAGCTGGACTCATCATTGTTTGTGATGCATCCCACCACCGCTGTATCATCTGCAAACTTAACAATATGACAGCCTGGATGTGTGGCTGTACAATCATATGTGAGCAGAGTGAACAGAAGAGGGCTCAGCACACATCCTTGGGGAGAGCCAGTGCTGAGGGTTATGGTGGAGGAGGAGAAGTTGTGGATCTTCACGGACTGTGGTCTGTTTGTTAAGAAGTCTAAGACCCAGTTACAAACGGAGGGGCTTAGTCCAAGTGTGGATAGTTTGTCTATCAGAGTTTGGGGGATCATGGTGTTGAAGGCAGATGTGAAGTCCACAAAGAGCATGCGCACGTATGAGTCCTTCTGATCCAGGTGAGTGAGAGCAGTGTGGACCAAAGAGGAGATGGCGTCCTCTGTTGATCGGTTCTCGCGGTATGCATATTGATGAGGGTCCTCGTTGATGTTGACGGTTGTCTTGATGTGGGACATGACCAGTTTCTCAAAACATTTAGCGACTATCGGGGTGAGGGCCACCGGTCTATAGTCATTCAGACCAGTCACTGTGGAGCTCTTTGGAACTGGGATGATGGTGGCGGTCTTCAGGCAGGTGGGAACTGACTCCAGTGAAAGTGAGGTGGTGAAGATGTCAGCCAGCACCTCACAGAGCTGGTCCGCACATTCCTTCAGAACTTTCCCTGGGATGTTGTCTGGTCCGGTTGCTTTATGAGGGTTGATCCTTCTGAGACTGCCTCTCACTTCTGCTGCGGTCACTCTGAGATGCTCTTCATCTGGTGATGAGGTGAGTCTGGTGCTAGCTGGTCTGTTTGGATCTTCAAAACGTGCATAAAACTTATTGAGGGCATCAGGCAGAGATGGGTCCCTGGGGCATTGTTTGCTCTTGCCTTTGTAATCTGTTATGCATTTGATGCCCTTCCACATGCTCCGTGGGTCTTGTGAGGTGAACTGTCCCTCGATCCTCTGTGCATACGTGGCCTTGGCCTTCTTAATGCCATCAACCAGTTCTTTCCTGCTCTTTCTCAGCTCCTCTGTATCTCCGGACTTGAATGCAGTGTCCCTGGCTGCTAGTAGGGTGCGGACTCCTTTATTTAACCAGGGTTTTTTGTTGGGGTAACATTTAACATATTTTTTATGGATACATTTTCAGAGCATGTGCTAATGTAACCCATAACTGAGGAAGCATAAAGTTCCAGATCCACTGAGCTCCTATCAGTAGCTGCCTCCCTGAAGACAGACCAGTTTGTATTTTAGTCAAAAACCACAAGAGAAAAGTTAGAGACATTCTTCATTTTCCAGTGGTTTAGCAGAAAATTTACATATCAACAGCAAAACAGCAAAAAACATATAAATACAGTGCCTAAATGGTAAGCAGAGGCCTTGATGATTGTGCATATGAGCGCGTCCATCCACTTGTCGAAAGTGCACCGCTCCCTCCACTGGGCGTGTCTCTCTGACAGTGGGCGCACGTGCACGTGATGCGTCGCACGCAACATGGACATTAACCATTCCGAGGGCTCTACCTCCGCCACGTGAGTGGCCCACGGGAGCCCTGGCCGGAAAGGGACAATCTAGCTTCTCAGAGCTGCATAATGTCTGCATGTTTGTGCTGACAGCTGTCAAACTGAGGCCGGACGCTGCGTGCCGGAGCGTGCCTTGATGACATCATCTTGTCAAGCTCTGTTAGCTGGCTCACAGCTGAGGAAAACATACGCTGCTGCGCAGTGTTGTCTCTGTTGCACGCAGACCGACGCATGACCTTCTCTGCACTACCAGTCTTCTGTTAGCTTGTAGTGGAGGCAAACCCACGCCACGGAAAAACGTCACTTCCGCCGCACACTGCTCTCCGCTTTAGCGGTTGCTCGTGATTGCTCTGAGAGATGCCTTTCCTCATGTTGCGCTCAGAGCTGCAGCGCGGATGACCCAGCTGCAGCTGTGTGGGTTCATTATGCCGGGTTCCCACCAAACGCGTCCAAACGCTCTTGCCGCACCCTTTTGGCCGCTTGTCACTAGAATTTGTTCACACTGAAGATGCGTCTGATGACGCGCAGTGGGAGGGGTGTCTGGCTCCTTTTCCGGTTGTTTCTTGTACACCGGGCAGATGAAATCAGCTGTACGTGAGCCTCGTTACTACTTGAGTGGGTTTTCTATGAGTCGAACTAAAGCTCCAAAAGTCTTTGTTGAGATTAAAATGTTTTTTTATGTTTGGGGTGATCGTACGCTCGAGCGGACAGCGGCAACTGTAAAAATGCCAAGTTGCTTACCGGAGGCTGGTTTCTTCATGGAGGCTTGATGGGGTAAGTTAAAAAAGTCCAGAAAAAGTCCCGTCTTCGTTGCGTCATCACATAGCAGAGGCTCTCCCGATTGGTTGCTGCAACGCGCCAAGCGTCGGAAGTTCAAATATTTGAACTTTGGCTGCTCGACTCCTCGGCTGCTTCGGACACGTCGCGTGCGCGGAGAAGAACTGTCGCGCGCTGCCGCGCAGCTTGAAACGCTCAGAACGTGCCGCTTCACGATTCGCCGCGCCTCGACGCACCTCAGCATAGACTTTCAAAGTAAACCGGCCGCTTCCGTTGCCCGAAACGCGTTTGGTGGGTACCCGGCATTAGAGGATGTGAAACACCTGGTTTTATGAAACTGTGCTGGGATGACATGACCCTCGCCTGGCAGTCTGTGTGCTGACCCGGCGGTTAATTTATTTCTGCGGGGGGCTGGGGGCTTTGCTCTGCCCCGTCCATGTAGCACGACACACATGAAGCTTTGCTGAGATGTTTTGACCCTCGCTGTACAGCTCGTGGGCTGACCCAGCAGCAGTTAATTTCTTTGTTCTAAGCGGGGGCTATGGGGTTTTCCCTGCTCCAACCGTGCAGCTCTACACATCTCTTGTTTCAAACCAGAGTGACTGATTACCTTGTTTGATGTTTTCTGTTTTGATGAAAGCTGTTTATTGGAGACCAGCTTTTTACCAGTGGTGGGAAGTGTGCATACCTGAGCCGCTAGAGGGCGACATGACCCCACGGACGAGCTCGACACATGAGAAAACACATTCTGCTGCTCACTCTCATGCTTTATTGAACAAAAATCAAACACAGAACTTTTATGCACACTCCTCTCAGCCCGTCACTTCCTCTGCTCACGCCTGGGCAGTTGCTGGTACTGACGCTGCTTTTGTCCAGTCCAGTTCTGCCCCTGATGGCGGCCCCTCTGGAACCGCTGAGCAGCAGGCGGCTTGCGGTGTTGGTACCGCTGCTCCTTGTTTGGAAGGGGGGCCGGGGGGCTGCACGGTAGGAGGCAGCTGCAGCCGTGGACCGTCTAAACTGTTGCCTCTGATGGCGCCAGTCCCTCCAGCTGTCAAAGCGGCGGGAGGTTTGCTGAGACACCATCAAGCTCCTCACAGTCTCTGACATCTCCTCCGTCTGCTTGGACTTGTCCTGCATGTCCTTCAGGCTGGCACCGAACAGGTTCTCCGACGTGAACGCTCCTTGGAGCAGCTCCATTTTCAGTGACTCCGGCAGAGTCGGCGCCTGACGCAGCCAAGTGGTACGGTGAATCATTGTTAGCCACCCTGTCGAACAGGACAGGCAGGCGGTGGAGGTGGCACACAGATTTAAAATTACGTCTGCCGCCGTGCAGAGTGAGCTCTTCAGCGGCTTCGGTAAATCTGTTTCTTCCAGATATTTGGAGATGTGGAAAGCCAGCAACGCCACGTTGTTGTCTGCTGTGGCCGCCTGTACGGAGCACTGGAAAACCCTGTTTGCCAGTTGCAGAACCGTCTGGTCCAGCTTTCCCGGCGGGACTGGCTTCTGGTCCAGTCTAGTAGTCTTTGCCCCGAAAACCTCAGACAGGCTCTGCTCCGGGGGGGGCACCGACGGGAACCCCCGCTCGGTGAACCCTTCCACCTTTGTGATGGGCGCGAACTCAGACAGGGGGGCCTTCATTTTTGCCAGGTTTGCTGTGCCCTCCGTCCAATGCGCCCAAACGGCCGGAAAGCATGCCATATTGGGTCTGGACGTCAAGTTGGAGCTGTATCAAACCTTCCCTGCAGGTCATCAGACTTTGGCGGTGGCGGCACTATGATAGGTAGCCCCTTCGTTTCCACTGCCTCTTTAATAATAGCCGGTAGCTTGTTCAGCAGCGCGCCCAGAGTGGGAAGCGGCGTGGCCCCAGACCACGGCGTGAGGCGGGGGCTCCGAGCCCACGCTCTCCTCGTCCTGAAACTCCACGCAGCCAAAGGGGGAAGGGGCTGCGCTCAGCTCGCTGCTGTCTTCCTCTCCGTCAGATGAGCAGTCCGACTCGGCTCCCGCTTCGGAGTGTGCAGCCTGGACCTCCGGCGACTCGTCCCTCCGTGTCCGCGTGCCTTTTTTAGCTGGCCCGAGCAGGGCGGCCTGGCGTTCCCTCTCCGGAGACTCGTCCCTCTGGGGGCGCGCACCCTTTTTGGCTAGCCCGAACAGGGCGGCCCGGCGCTCCCGCTTTCCGGCGAGTAATTTGGCACAGATGCGGCAGAGGTAGTCCAGCTCCGCATGCCGGGGCCCCAGGCATTGCACGCACACGAGGTGCTTGTCGAAGTCCTACAGGGTTTTCCCCACAGCACCGCGTGCACACTTTTTCCATTCTTCTGTTTTCATTGACACAGGTCTTCAGTATTATGGTGAATGATGAAAAAGAGGCAGTTCCTTCCGTGTGGTGGAGTTAAGTGCACACGGGGCGGGTCCACATTGTAAATGGTAAATGGAACTTATTTATATAGCGCTTTCAAGCCCCCTGTGAGGAGCCCCAAAGCGCTTTACAATAACAGCCATCCACCCATTCATTCAGACATTCATACACTGGTAGTGGTAGCCTGCCTTGCAAGGCGCCATCCAGACCTACCGGGAGCAACTCAGGGTTAAGTGTCTTGCCCAGGGACACAACGACACATGATGGGCAGACGTGGGATTCGAACCTCCAACCTTCCGATCGAGGGTCGACTGCCATTGCCACTGTGCCACGGTCGCCCGTGGTGTGCGTGGACTAAAAGGTTATTCAGTATGACGCTGACGCGGAAGAGATATCCAATAGGTGGAGCTAAAGGGCGGAAGCCAATACGAAATAGAACAGGTAAGAGTCAAATACATACGGGTGCAGACCTAAATTAGACCCTGCTGTTTCTGCTCATCATCTTCTTCTTCTTCTTCCGGCTTTTCCCTTTTCAGGGGTCGCCATAGCGAGTCATCCTCCTCCACCTCACTCTGTCCTCTGCATCCTCTGTCCTCACTCCAACTAACTCCATGTCCTCTCTAACTGCATCCATATATCTCCTCTTTGGTCTTCCTCTTTGTCTTTTTCCTGGCAGCTGCATTTCTAACATCCTTCTACCAATATACCCACTGTCCCTCCTCTGGACATGTCCAAACCATCTCAGTCTGGCCTCCCTAACTTTATCTCCCAGTTGTTTAACATGTGCTGTACCTCTGATGATCTCATTCCTGATCTTATCCATCCTTGTCACTCCTAAAGCCCGAGATACACTCATGCGTCCTCAGGTACGCCACTCTACGCGCGCATTTTGTGCGCATATGTTTTGCTGATATGCTTCAGCATATGTCAGAAACTATACACTCGCGTTCTCCTTGTTGTAATATGAGCAGCTGCACACGGAGGGGACTCAACTGAGCTTGCTGATTGGTTACTTGCTGACACGCCTACTGAAAAGATTGACAGCCAGCTCATGTAGTGCCTTGAAGACCGCGGCGGTGTTCATGCGGTGTTTCTACTATACAGTATATGTTGTAAAAAGTTCTCTCAGAAATAAAAATAATAACAGGGAGTGCTTTTCCTGCAGCACACAGCCCACCAGGGATATTTAAAACATCGCCGCACCCAGGTAGTGTCATGATCTGCTGCTTAATGTTTGAACCCACGTGCAGAAAAACAGACTGGCTCACGAATGTAAAATGAATAATGATTTATTTAACAAAAATAATAATGCTGATGGAACAAAAACACTTACTGAGAGGAGAGGAGATGAGCAGATCATACACCGTGGAAAGACAAAGCCCCGGTGCTCAAGGAGTGAATACACAGAGTTTATATACTGACACAAACGAGACAGTGAGGAGCACCTGGGGTGATTAGAATGAGGACCAGCTGTGAATGATTAATGCTGAAGGCCTGAGCACAGAGAGACAGACTGAGGAGTGGGAAATGACAGAGACTGAATGAGATACACAGAAACCAGTAAACAAAGCTCAGAATAACAAAGTATGGCAGGAGGGGAACACAAAATAACATAAAGAAACAGAGCCTAAAGAAAACAGACAGGGACAGAACCTGACATAACCCCCCCCTCAAGGGTGGCACCTGACACCCCCAAGACGGACCCCACAAGAACAAGGGCGGGCGGAGGGAGGCAACAGGCAGGACGGCGGGCCAACATCAGCCCGATCCGGGGGGCGCCCAGGAGATCGCCCATCACCACCAGCCCGATCTGGAGGACGTCCAGGAGGCCGCTCATCACCACCAGCCCGATCTGGAGGACGTCCAGGAGGCCGTCCATAATGCGGCAGCACGTCAGGCGGGCGACCAGAGTACCGTCCAGCAAGAAACACACCCCCAAGGAAAGGGATGGCTGGGACACCACAGTCGGCCGGAACACACAGTCGTCGGCCGGAACACAGTCGTCGGCCGGAACACAGTCGTCGGCCGGAACACAGTCGTCGGCCGGAACACAGTCGTCGGCCGGAACACAGTCGTCGGCCGGAACACAGTCGTCGGCCGGAACACAGTCGTCGGCCGGAACACAGTCGTCGGCCGGAACACAGTCGTCGGCCGGAACACAGTCGTCGGCCGGAACACAGTCGTCGGCCGGAACACAGTCGTCGGCCGGAACACAGTCGTCGGCCGGAACACAGACGTCGGCCGGAACACAGACGTCGGCCGGAACACAGACGTCGGCCGGAACACAGCCATCGTCATCGCCAGGATCCCCGTCGTTGGGCGCAGAGATGTTATCGGGTGCCGAGGCAGGCGATAAGACGTCTGTGGCGCTGGGACCCCCGTCGTCAGGACCCTCTGAGACGTCGTTGAGGACCACGTCATTGGGGACCTCGTCGTCGAGACCCTCGGAGACGTCGTCTGCTTCGCCGAGACCCTCGGAGACGTCGTCTGCTTCGTCAAGACCCTCGGAGACGTCGTCTGCTTCATCGAGACCCTCGGAGACGTCGTCTGCTTCGTCAAGACCCTCGGAGACGTCGTCTGCTTCGTCGAGACCCTCGGAGACGTCAGGCGGGCGACCAGAGTAACGCCTAGCAACAGCCGGAACACCTTCGTCGGCCGGAACACAGTCGTCGGCCGGAACACAGTCGTCGGCCGGAACACAGTCGTCGGCCGGAACATAGTCGTCGGCCGGAACACTGTCGTCGGCCGGAACACTGTCGTCGGCCGGAACACTGTCGTCGGCCGGAACACTGTCGTCGGCCGGAACACTGTCGTCGGCCGGAACACAGACGTCGGCCGGAACACAGACGTCGGCCGGAACACAGACGTCGGCCGGAACACAGACGTCGGCCGGAACACAGCCATCGTCATCGCCAGGATCCCCGTCGTTGGGCGCAGAGATGTTATCGGGTGCCGAGGCAGGCGATAAGACGTCTGTGGCGCTGGGACCCCCGTCGTCAGGACCCTCTGAGACGTCGTTGAGGACCACGTCGTCGGGGACCCCGTCGTCAGGACCCTCTGAGACGTTGTTGAGGACCACGTCGTTGGGGACCTCGTCGTCGAGACCCTCGGAGACGTCGTCTGCTTCGTCGAGACCCTCGGAGACGTCGTCTGCTTCGTCGAGACCCTCGGAGACGTCGTCTGCTTCGTCGAGACCCTCGGAGACGTCGTCTGCTTCGTCGAGACCCTCGGAGACGTCGTCTGCTTCGTCGAGACCCTCGGAGACGTCGTCTGCTTCGTCGAGACCCTCGGAGACGTCGTCTGCTTCGTCGAGACCCTCGGAGACGTCGTCTGCTTCGTCGAGACCCTCGGAGACGTCGTCTGCTTCGTCGAGACCCTCGGAGACGTCGTCTGCGGTGAGACGTTGTCGGGCTCCTCTGTGACGTCATCCGGACCCTCGTCGTCAGGACCCTCATTGTCGTGCTCCTCTGAGACGTCATCCGGACCCTCGTCGTCAAGACCCTCGTTGTCGGGCTCCTCTGAGACGTCATCCGGACCCTCGTCGTCAGGACCCTCATTGTCAGGCTCCTCTGAGTCGTCGTCGGGCGCCGTCGAGACTGCAGGCGAGGAGACCGCCGTCGAGACTGCAGGCGAGGAGACCACCGTCGAGACTGCAGGCGAGGAGACCACCGTCGAGACTGCAGGCGAGGAGACCACCGTCGAGACTGCAGGCGAGGAGACCACCGTCGAGACTGCAGGCGAGGAGACCACCGTCGAGACTGCAGGCGAGGAGACCACCGTCGAGACTGCAGGCGAGGAGACCACCGTCGAGACTGCAGGCGAGGAGACCACCGTCGAGACTGCAGGCGAGGAGACCACCGTCGAGTCTGCAGGCGAGGAGACGGCGTCTGGACCCAGGACAGGCGAAGAGACGGCGTCTGGACCCAGGACAGGCGAAGAGACGGCGTCTGGACCCAGGACAGGCGAAGAGACGGCGTCTGGACCCAGGACAGGCGAAGAGACGGCGTCTGGACCCAGGACAGGCGAAGAGACGGCGTCTGGACCCAGGACAGGCGAAGAGACGGCGTCTGGACCCTCGGCGTCTGGACCCTCTGAGAAGACGAGGTCTGCAGCAGCCGAAGCGTCGAGGTCTGCAGCAGCCGAAGCGTCGAGGTCTGCAGCAGCCGAAGCGTCGAGGTCTGCAGCAGCCGAAGCGTCGAGGTCTGCAGCAGCCGAAGCGTCGAGGTCTGCAGCAGCCGAAGCGTCGAGGTCTGCAGCAGCCGAAGCACCAAGGACCAGAGATGGCAAGTACTTTGCCACAAAAGCTGCCTGCCAACGTTCCAGCTCCTCCTGTGACACCCTCTCTCCCTCCTCCAGAAAGCGAGGGCTGGGCTGTACATCTGGTGGCGAGCGAGGAGGAGACGGACAGCGGGGTGCAGCGGCGAGGTGAGGTGGAGAGGGATGAAGCTGAGAGTCGGTGGTCTTGCCTCTTCTTTGCCGCCTCTTCCTGCTGCGTTGGTGGTGTGAGCTGAAGACGGGCGCACCCCAGAGTTCCTCCTCCAGCTCAGCGTCATCGTCTGACCACAGCAGCAGATGTGACGAGCAATAAGCCGGCGGGGTGGAGGAAGAAGCTGGCTTAAAAGCCAGGCGGCTCCCCCAGAACTGAGACCTCATTTCCTCTTCCTCCACAAGAAGAGGTGATGGTAGGATCTCCACCTCCGGGCTGTGGTGACCTCGTCTCCGGACGGGTTCAGTCCGAAACGCCCCCCACCGGATCACAGGCTCCTCCATCAGTTCCTGTTTCTCCTTGTCCCTCTGAGCAGTTTTGTCTGCCTCACGGGCGAGCCATTCAAAAATATCTATTTTTCTGCTGGGCTCTTTCTGATGACCGGGGCTTTCTGTCATGATCTGCTGCTTAATGTTTGAACCCACGTGCAGAAAAACAGACTGGCTCACGAATGTAAAATGAATAATGATTTATTTAACAAAAATAATAATGCTGATGGAACAAAAACACTTACTGAGAGGAGAGGAGATGAGCAGATCATACACCGTGGAAAGACAAAGCCCCGGTGCTCAAGGAGTGAATACACAGAGTTTATATACTGACACAAACGAGACAGTGAGGAGCACCTGGGGTGATTAGAATGAGGACCAGCTGTGAATGATTAATGCTGAAGGCCTGAGCACAGAGAGACAGACTGAGGAGTGGGAAATGACAGAGACTGAATGAGATACACAGAAACCAGTAAACAAAGCTCAGAATAACAAAGTATGGCAGGAGGGGAACACAAAATAACATAAAGAAACAGAGCCTAAAGAAAACAGACAGGGACAGAACCTGACAGGTAAGACCTGAATTCATTCATTTCAATCATCAAGTGAACGGAGGAAGAAGCGGTTACTTGACTTCAGGCAAAAAAAACAAAAGAAAAGGCCCGATTAGCGATAAAGAAGGGGAGTTTATTTAATTTGTGTAACATACAAAACAGTCCGGCGCCGGGGAAGTTTATGTTCAGACACTGCGCATCGCGTATGCGTAGTAAAAAAAAACTTTGGGGCGTACATGCCCTGAGGGGCTACGCGGGGCTACGCTTTTGCCACAGCGTACGTACGCTGCGTATAGGCGTATCGTGAGGACGCTCGAGTGTATCTCGGGCTTAAGGAGAACCTCAGCATCTTAATTTCTGCCACTTCCAGTTCTTTCTCTTGTCTTTTTGTCAATGCCACTGTCTCCAGACCATACAACATAGCTGGTCTCACCACTGTCTTGTAAACTTTTCCTTTGACCTTTGCTGACACCTTTTTGTCACAAATCACTCCTGAAACTTTTCTCCATCCACTCCATCCTGCCTGGACTCTCTTTTTCACCTCTTTACCACATTCCCCATTTTCCTGGACAGTGGACCCCAAGTACTTGAAGTCCTGCACCTTTGTGACCTCTGCTCCTTGTAGCCTCACTGTTCCACTGGCCTCCCTCTCATTCACACACATGTACTCTGTCTTACTACGGCTGACTTTCATTCCTCTTCTTTCAAGAGCATACCTCCACCTCTCCAAGTTCTCTTCCACTTGTTCCCTGTTCTCACCACAGATCACAATGTCATCTGCAAACATCATAGTCCATGGGGATTCCTGTCTGACCTCATCTGTTAGTCGGTCCATCACCAGAGCAAACAAGAAGGGGCTCAGAGCCGATCCTTGATGCAATCCCACCGCCACCTTGAAGCTATCTGTCACTCCCACAGCACATCTCACCACTGTCCTGCTGTCCTCATACATGTCCTGTACCAGTCTAACATACTTTTCTGCCACTCCAGATTTCCTCATGCAATACCACACCTCTTCTCTTGGTACCCTGTCATATGCTTTTTCTAAATCCACAAACACACAATGGAGTTCTTTCTGACCCTCTCTGTACTTCTCTATCAACATCCTCAAAGCAAAGATGGCATCTGTGGTGCTCTTTCTTGGCATGAAACCATACTGCTGCTCACAGATAGTCACCTCTTGTCTAAGCCTTCCTTCCACAACTCTCTCCCAGATCTTCATTGTGTGGCTCATCAACTTAATTCCCCTGTAGTTGCTACAACTCTGTACATCACCCTTGTTCTTAAAAATGGGAACCAGCACACTTCTTCTCCATTCTTCAGGCATTTTCTCACCCTCAAATATTCCATTAAATATTTGAGTCAAAAACCTCACTGCCATCTCTCCAAGACATTTCCAAACCTCCACTGGTATGTCATCAGGTCCTACTGCCTTCCCCTTCTTCATTCTTTTCAGAGCTTTCCGGACTTCACCCTCACTAATCTTTCCCACTTCCTGGTCCACAGTTTCTATGACCTCCACTCTTCTTTCTCTTTCATTCTCTTCATTCATTAGCTCCTCAAAGTAATCCTTCCATCTTCCCATCACACTCTCCTCACTTGTTAGAACATTCCCATTCCCATCTTTAATAAGCCTAACCTGTTGCACATCCTTTCCAGCCTGATCCCTCTGTCTTGCCAATCGGTACAAGTCCTTCTCGCCCTCTTTAGTGTCCAGTCTCCCATATAACTCATTGTACGCCCTCTGCTTTGCCTTAGCTACTTCCCTCTTTGCTCTATGTCCCATCTCCTTATATTCCTGTCTCCTCTCTTCAGTCCTCTCACAGTCATATTTCTTCTTGGCTAATCTCTTTCTTTGAATGGCGTCCTGCACTTCACTATTCCACCACCAGGTTTCCTTATCATCCATTCTCTGTCCAGATGACACACCAAGTACCTTCCTACCTGTCTCTCTAATTACTGTTGCTGTAGTAGCCCAGTCACTTGGAAGCTCTTTCTTACCACCCAGAGCCTTTAACAGCTCGTCTCTGAATTTCTCACAACATTCTTCCTTCTTTAGCTTCCACCATTTGGTCTTCTTCTCTGATTTTACTCTTTTTCTCTTCTTCGCAACAACAGTCATTCTACACACAACCATCCGATGCTGTCTGGCCACGCTCTCCCCTGCTACAACCTTACAGTCTCCAATCTCTCTCAGGTTTCCTCTTCTACACAGAATGTAATCGACCTGTGTACTCCTTCCTCCACTCTTATAGGTCACTCTATGTTCCTCCCTCTTTTGGAAATAGGTATTGACTATAGCCATTTCCATTCTCTTGGCAAAATCCACCACCATCTGTCCTTCCTGGTTTCTTTCCTTGACACCAAACCTACCCATCACTTCCTCATCCCCTCTGTTTCCTTCACCAACATGTCCATTCAGGTCTGCTCCAATCACCACTCTTTCCTCCCTGGGAATACTCTCTATCACTTCATCCAAATCTTTCCAAAATTTATCTTTCTCCTCCCCATCACATCCAACCTGTGGAGCATAACCACTTACTATGTTTAGCATCAGACCTTCTACTTCTACCTTTAGACACATCACCCTATCTGACACTCTCTTCACCTCTACTACATTCTTTGCCAACTCCTCCTTCAGGACCACCCCTACTCCATTTCTCTTTCTATCCACACCATGGTAAAACAGTTTGAACCCTGCTCCAATACTGCGAGCCTTGCTGCCCTTCCACTTGGTCTCTTGGACACATAAAACATCTACCTTTCTTCTCTGCATCATGTCAGCCAGCTCTCTACCTTTGCCTGTCATTGTCCCCACATTTAGAGTTGCAACCCTCAGTCCTACATTCTTCACTTTCCTCCTCTCCCTCTGTCTCCTGACACGTTTTCCTCCTCGGCGTCTTCGACTAACAGTAGTACAATTTCCGCCGGCACCCTGTTTGTCAACAGCACCGGTGGCGGACGTTGTTAACCCGGGCCTCGACCGATCCGGTATGGTTTCACTTTGATGAACTCGCATTATGGTTTTGGCAAGTGTTTTACATCGGATGCCATTCCTGACACAACCCTCACCATTTACCTGGGCTTGGGACCGGCACAAGAGATACACTCTCTGAAACTCCAGCCACATAAGGGATGACAATGTTTTTACGTCTGTTCACCTTTTTCTGTTCATTAGTGTATTTTGTCGATTTCCTCGCTGACTTGACAAAAGCCCAGTTAGGGTATCCACATGTTTGGAGAGATTTTTCAATGTGTTTCTGTTCCTTTTTCTTCCCTTCTGTCTTCGTGGGGATGGGTTCGGCCCGATGCTGTAAAGTTCTGATAACAGAAAGTTTGTGTTCCAGTGGATGATGAGAGTCAAACAGAAGATACTGGTCCGTGTGAAGAAAAAGGAACAGAAACACATTGAAAAATCTCTCCAAACATGTGGATATGTTTATATATATATATATATATATAACCCCTGATGGGAAGCGAAACGTCTTCTGTTACAAATAAAGTCCAGTTGTTCTGTATTGAACGCCTTTTTTGATTTATCATGTCTTAGACGACTGAGAATCTTCACCAGCGCTTCCAGAGCAGAAGACGGTGAATTCATCGCTTTTGAAATATCCATTATCCGTCCAGTGAAGCTCGCTGATGCCCAGCAGATCGATATGGAGTCGTTTCATTTCTTGCTTGATGATTTCGAGTTTGCCTATGTTCATGCCGCGAACATTCCACGTGCCAATGTTGTGAATAGTTGTTGAAAAACGTAGACGTTTCCTTTTGCTGGGAGCCACATCAGCAGGTGGGAGTCCTGATGGATTTGTCCCGTCCACGTCATAAATGCCCTCGCTACTTGAAAAACGTCCACGATCATCCCTGGTAATATGATAGGTGCCTTCCAGCCCAGGGGGTCTCACTTTCCGGCACCATATCTGAACGTCTTTGATTGTACTGATCCATAAGGTATTTCGGCAAGATAGTGGGGTAGTTTGCCATTGCTTGCCCCACCCCTCCCCATTTATCCGGGCTTGGGACCGGCATGTAGTTGTTGCCAACTACAAGACTGGGTTAAACCTATGCTAACTGTGGCTAATAAAATATAGCTCGCTAAACCTATGCTAACTGTGGCTAATAAAATACCTCTCGCTAAACCTAATCCTAACTGTGGCTAATAAAATACCTCTCGCTAAACCTATGCTAACTGTCGCTAATAAAATACCTCTCGCTAAACCTAATCCTAACTGTCGCTAATGCTAAGTGAATGAATGCTATGCTAAATGATGATAGATCGATTGTACGTACGTTTGCTGTTCTCTCTCTCGCCGAAACTCAACAACGTGGTCAAGATGGCGCGTCCCTTTAAATAGTACGGCAGTGCCGCCCCACCCCTACGTCACGTCATGCGCACTGTCATGTACGAACAGCCAAGGTATTGTACCCCTCCCTCACCTTGCCGCTTGCCGTAATGACGCACCTTTTTTGCCGTATCTCGATTACATACTTCTAATGTACCTTGATCAAAAGTCCGTTTTTTTGTCGTATGTCTATGGCATTCTTTCAAAAAGAAAAACGTAAGTCTGAGTTGCCGTAGCTCGGAGGTGTCATAACTCGAAGGTTCCCTGTATTTGGATTTGTATATATAAAAATACACTTGATAGTTAGATTTTGAATTATATTATGTACAGTATTATGGTAATTTATTCTGTATTTTGCCAGATTGTGGTGATTCTGGTGTCGTGATGATGAGGCCCTTGAAGATTGTTGCCCAGGGTACAGTAAAGTGTTAATCTGGCCCTGATCAAGCGTAGTAGCTTCAGGTGAGCAAGAGCTCGACTGCTCTCCCGGTGAGCAAGGGGTCGGGTGTTCCCCCCATACCTACAAAATTCTCCACTGCTCTTCTGGCAGCACATGGAATGACTCAGGAACCATGGAAGGTGCAGAGGAATGGCAGACATCCTCCTGAACCTTCTCAGAACTGCAGGAAACAGGTAGGTTGCAGCTGTTGGCACCAATTGCAAGACATGGAGGTATGCTAATATCAGAGCTCTGTTGCTTTGTCGATGGAGGCGGGCTCTCTGGAGTTTGGTAGACTGGTTCTGGGTCTGAGGTTGGCCCCTCTTACGATGATGGCAAGAAAATACGTTGAGAGGAACAATGTGTGGAGATTATTGTTCTGGTGACTCAGGTGAAGAACTGGGCTCACTGGAGACCAGAGTGATAGGTAGTTCTCCGCCAACACATCATTGTTATGTATCCTGAGGAGGTTGCCCATGTTGACACCTACAGGTTTCTGTATGTGTTGGTTGCAGTCTTGTTGTGCCTTAGGCACGCCTATTTTTAATTAGTCTGATTATGGTCAGGCTTGTGTGTTCAGCCAGAAGGACCTGAGTGACACTCCTATATAAACTTCAAGGTGAGGTTGCTTGGATGCAGAGTTTTGTGGGCTCAGAGTGTGGTTGCTCCTTGCTGAGTTGTTTGGGTACTGTGTGGTACCGTGGGGTGTACTCTGCCAATCCCTGTCTTGAAGGTTGGTGATCTTCTGTTGAGAAGATTGTTAATGATTTGCTGTTTACTCATTTTTGGTCTTTGACTGTGCTTGGTGCACTTAGAAGTACAGTAGTTGCTCATTTTTTGGTTTTGACTGTGCTTGGTGCACTTGGAGGCTGTGAGGTGCATTTGTGGTGTTTGGGTCTTGCTCGGAAGAGGGACGCTGAACTGTGTGATCTGACGAATCTTGTTTAACCAGGAGGTTGTATGGCTGGCCGAGGTGTGACCAGCTGTTTTTGGAGGTTTTTTTTACCCGATGACAGAGTGAGTTCGGTAGTCCAGTTTTATCGTTTTTCTTTTTACTCATAGAGTCCTTTTTGGTTAGGTAGTCTGTCACTAGACAGGCTTCTACGACCCTGTTCTATGGGTTGGCCCTGCTCTGGTGATGTTATTTTACTTTTGGCCGACTCACCCTGTCCTCCATTTGTTTGCTACTTTCGTTTGTTTTGTGACGCTGTGCCAGAAGACGTTGCACTCCGCACCTGGAGAGAGGAGTGTGGGGATCCATCTCAACCTGACGTGTAGTAATCAATAGTTTTTTTTATTTAACTTTATCCTTCTTGTGTCTTGTGTCCATTAAATGTGTTCGGCCTGAGCCAGTCGTAACATATTTTTGGGGGCTCGTCCGGGATTTAAGTCCTTGTTGGGTTGTTGTGATCTTTGTTGTTTTTTTTTATGTTGTTTTTTTTTAGTTTTTTTTAGTTTATTCATTCATTTTATATAAAAAACAAAATAATACAACATTTCACATCAAATAAATATACAACACATAAATAAAATGAAGGGTGGCAGTAAGAAGAAAAAATCTTATTTTAACTGCCCCCTCTTACAATCCATCAAATCAAACAACAATCAACTTTAACCAATAAAAAACAAGAAACAATTTGCCAAAAAAATATTGAACTACAAAGCAACATACACAACTGTATTTCATTTATATCTTTGCAATAGTCCACTTTTTATCCTTTTCATAATTTCATAATCCTGCTGTTGTTCTGACTCTTAGGCGGGTCCAGCACTATGTATGTGGTGGTGCGTTCACATACTGCTGGGACGTTAGTGTTTACATGGTTCTTTTCCTATGTTTGCCATGGAGGATTTCGATTTACAAAGTTTTGTGGAACGACCCACAGTAGAGGTCTTGGCTAGCTGTACTAAAGAGCAGCTTTTGTGCATAACAGATTATTATGAAGTCACGATAGATAAACGCTCAAAAAGAGAAACTGTGGAAAATGAGTTAACTGCTGAGTTAATGCAACGAAATGTTTTTTCTGCCGTGACGCCGCCGAAAGACCCTAAAGGCTCTCCGTACCATATCCAGGAGCTGGATAGTTGAGTACGTTTAAAAGAGATGGAAAAAGACTTAGTGCTTGAGCAACAGAAGCAGGAACATGAGAAGGAAATAACGTTACAGAGAATGATGTTAGAACAACGGAAAATGGAGTTAGAGATGGAGTTACATTTGAAGGAAATGGAACGTGGATCTGCTCCATTACCTGTTCGAGAATTTGACGTGAGTAGACATGTTTCCTTAGTACCTCCATTTAATGAAAAAGACGTAGATAAGTATTTTATCATGTTTGAAAGAGCAGCAAGTACATTAAAGTGGCCAAAAACTGTTTGGCCCATTTTGTTACAGAGTGTATTAAAAGGCAAAGCACAGGATGCTTTTGCCTCTCTTTCTGCGACTGATAGTGGTGTTTATGCTAATGTAAAAGAAGCTATACTACGTGCATATGAAATGGTTCTGGAAGCGTACTGGCAAAGATTCAGAAAATGGAAGTAAGCAGACAATCAGACTTATGCCGATTATGTCAGAGAAAAGGAGCTTCTTTTTGATCGTTGGTGTACTTCGAGTGCGGTGACTGATTTTAACCAGTTGAAGCAGCTAATTTTGATAGAAGATTTCAAATCAAACTTACCAGAGAGAGTAACCACGTATTTGAATTAAAATAAAGTGTAGGAGGTATCAAAAGCTGCAATCTTGGTGGATGAGTACATGCTGACATATAAAATACACTTTGACCGTCCAAACTTTGATAAAACTCGAGGCCCTAGTTTTGTAAAGTCCAGTTTTGAGTCCTCTCAACCTTTTTGAACCAAAGGTAATAGTAATGGTAAATTTAGAGGGCCTGTTTTGCCTCACAGAGACCGTGATATGCCTTTGGAATGACGTGAAAGTGATATGAAAGATCCAATAAGATGTTTTTATTGCAAACAAGAAGGACACACCACTAGAACCTGTTCTATGTTACAGAGAAAAGAACCAAAGCCCGTAGCTGGGGTTAAAATTCGATTTGATTGCTTAGTGTTGACTATGGTTGGAATGAATTGTTTGTATTGATTTTGTTTTTTGTTTTTGGAAAAAAGGGGCAGGTAAAATGAGATTTCTTCTTCTTCCTGCCACCTTTCATTTTATGTTTTCTCTTGTTTTAAATATTACATGTAAGAAGGTTTTTTCTTTTAACAAATGTAAAATGAATAAAAAAAAAAAATAAAAAAAAAGGCTAGATAAGTCATTTTCCTCTATGACAGGAACCTGTGAACGTGATGATTTCAAACCTTTTATAATGGAAGGGTTTATATCTACATCTCATTCAGGAAAAAAGATACCTGTTAAAATACTTAGAGACACAGCCACTTCACAGTCATTCATTTTGGACAATATTTTACCTAGTGATGAAGTTATTAAGATGGAAGCCGGAGTCCCCATTTGTGGTTTTAACATGCAGGAAGTTAATGTTCCTTTATGTAGGATTGTGGTTCAGTCAGAGTTGTGTTCAGGAGATGTTGTGGTAGGACTGCGTCCAAACGTTCCTACTGAAGGCATTTCCATGATTATGGGTAACGACTTGGCTGGAGGCCGTGTGTTAGTCACTCCAGAGGTGACTCCTGTCCCAGTGATTTCCCCTCAACTAGATAACTTAGCTCGCACATTTCCTAATATTTTCACCTCATGTGTAGTTACCCGTGCAGCTCTTAAACGGCAACAGAAGGAGGAGCAAGAGGAAGAAGTCGAGCTGAGTGACAGTTTTTTATTCAGTTCTGAGACTGACCAGAGCCCAGTGAGCTCAGAGGACAACACTTTGGAGGGGGTACGACTCTCATGGTCCAGGGAACAGTTGATTAACCTTCAGAAGAGCGATGTTAGTTTGTCACCATGTTTTCTTGACACAGAAACTGACAATCCTGACATACCGACAGTGACGTGCGGTCAGGGGATGCAAGTGAGGCCGTGCCTCCCCTGTCATCATGGAAAAAAAAGGAAAAAAAATAATGTAATTATTGTATTTATCCTTTGATTTGTATTATAAACTTATTTTACTTAACACTAAACCAGTTCTAAGTTATTTTTTAATCAAAATCACCATTTTTTTCTTATTTTTCTTTAAATACTGTAACGTGTTTTTTTTTTTTTTGCTGAGTGATCATAAACGTTTGTGAGTTGCTGATCGAGGCGCGCCGCGCTGCTGCTCGCAGCTTCTGTAGCAGAGGAGGAGGAGGAGGAGGAGGGGCTATGCCCACTCAGCAACACCTGCTCCGCACCGTTGAAGAAGGAAGCGTGACAGATCAGTGATCATAAACGTTTGTGAGTTGCTGATCGAGGCGCGCCTCGCTGCTGCTCGTAGCTTCTGTAGCAGAGGAGGAGGAGGAGGAGGAGGGGCTATGCCCAGTCAGCAGCACCTGCTCCGCACCGTTGAAGAAGGAAGCGTGACAGATCAGTGATCATAAACGTTTGTGAGTTGCTGATCGAGGCGCGCCTCGCTGCTGCTCGTAGCTTCTGTAGCAGAGGAGGAGGAGGAGGAGGAGGTGCTATGCCCACTCTCAGCAGCACCTACTCCGCACCGATGAAGGAGGAAGCGTGACAGATTGGATATTAGCTATAATTTTGCAATGGAGGAGTACATTAGTAAACTAAAACAATTTTCTCAATTGGATTTTCAGTCCAAGCAGGAAGTATTATTAAAAGGACGACCAACACCGGAGCTAAAAGGTCTTCTTCAGACTACGGGACATAAGTCTCGCTCTTTTAAAACAGAGTGGTACACACGAAAAAGCTGGTTGTGTGGATGTCCAGCAAGAAACCGCCTTTTCTGCTACTCCTGCCTGCTTTTCTCAACTTCTGACAATGTCTGGACTCGGATGGGATATTGTGACCTGAAAAAGTTTTGATGACGCAAAACTGCAGAGCATGTCAAAATATGCCAAATTCTTTGACTTGGTGAAACTGAAGGCGGATCTCATTGGACTGTATGGTTCACAAACAGTGAGAGATGAATGTAAATCTCCTGCACAGCATCTCAGGTTTTTGGTCCAGAAAGATCTCATTCCAACTGTTCCTGAAGCGACAAAGTTGCTTCAGCTAGTGCTCACTGTTCCAGCTACCACAGCATCGGTCATTCTCAGCGCTGAAAAGAATAAAAACATGCAGTCGAAACAGGACTGATCAAGGAAGGCTTTCTTCTCTTTCACTAATCTCCATCAAAGCAGAGACTTTTAAAACTGAAAGCCAAGAAGGAAGACTTCTACAAAAAAGTCATCGACGCCTTTGTTCAGAAGGAGCGGCGCATGGACTTCATTTATAAGTAAAAGTAAGACTAAAATATTTTTTTTCTCTAAATTAAATGTGCTTTTTTGTGTGCTACAGTTTGTATTAGGTCAGAGGTCAGAGAATCTTTATTGTCATTGGCACAACATGTGGTACATGTGATGATGAAACAAGATAATATACACAGGGTCCCAGTTACATCCAACAATAAAATGTAAAAGAAGAAGAGTAATAACATCTAAGATATGAACTAAGAAAAACATCAACTAACAAAACACTAAGCACTAATATCATAGAAAAAAACACTCCAAACAGCAGCACGAACATGAGTCTGTACAAGCAGATGGGCATGAATGAACACAGCAACATGAAACAGATCAGCAGCAACATGAAACAGATCAGCAGCAACATTATGTGATATTTGACAGTGATTATTCTGGTTAGATATTCATGAGTCTAACAGCCTCGGGGTAGAAGCTGTTCCTCAGTCTAGTGGTTCTACACTTGATGCTCCTCAAACTCCGTCCTGAGGGGAGTGGGGCAAAGAGTGTGTGTGCTGGGTGAGTGGGGTATTTCATGATGCAGGTGGCCCTCTTCCTGCATCTGGAGGTGTAGATGTCTGTGATAGTGGGGAGACTGACTCCAACATCTTCTGTGCAGCCTCCATGCCACATGTTGATGCTGGAGCACAGGATGCTCTCCACTGCACACCTGTAGAAGGAGGTGAGGACTGAGCTTCTCAGACCAGCTCGTCTCAGCTGTCTGAGGAAGTAGAGTCTCTGATGACCTTTGTTGATCAGGCTGGTGGTGTTGTTGCTCCAGCTGATGTAGTCATTCATTGTGTACTGTGCACCCAAGTAGTTGTAGATGGAGATGACTTCCACCGCAGATCCTCTTATGTTCAGTGGGGTGTGGGTTTGTGTTGTTGTTTGTTGTTAGCTGGACTCACCATTGTTTGTTTGTATGTGTAAAGATTGCTGATATGAAATTTTAAACACAACCCGTTAACTGCTTCCAATCAAATGGCGAATACACTACTCTGTAGGGTTCATGTATATAAGATCTGACTGTGATGAAGTCAGTGTGCCTCACCAGCCATGAACCTCACCGCACGTCACTGCATACCGAGTAATGGTTACTACTTTAGCGATGGCATTTTGATGCGTAAATGGACTCCATTGACAGCCTCTCCTAGTGAAGGGTGGCATAGTGTGGAACAGATTGTTCTCCCTACTCTGTATCGTCCAGAGGTTTTACGTTTGGCGCACGACAGTCCCTTAGCTGGTCACTTGGGTATAAGAAAAACATATGATCGTGTGATACGTCTTTTTTTTTGGCCAGGTTTAAAAAAGGATGTCATACTTCATTGCAACTCATGCCACTTTTGTCAGATAGCTGGAAAACCAAACCAGACTGTCCTACCTGCTCCTCTGTATCCCATCCCGGCTATTGCTGAGCCTTTTGAAAGAGTCTAAGTGGACTATGTAGGACCACTCCCCAGAACAAAGGCTGGAAACAAGTACAGGTAGTCCCCGACTTACGAGCGAGTTCCGTACCTAGGGGGCGCTCGTATGTCAAAAATTCGTAAGTAGGATCACAAAAAAATATATATTTTTATTTTTTTTATTTTTTTATTTTATTTTTTATAAATGAATACATGTACAGTACTGGACAGTCACCAAGCACTTAGCCTATCCTAACACAGTTTTTAAAGATGAAGGAATTAGTTGAATTGTCTCCCTTTCACATAAAGGGAGCTAGCTCCCTTTATGGGAATGGAGCCTGCAGGGAGGAGGGACATAATTCAACTGACTCCTTAACTGTGTTAGGATAGGCTAAGTGCTTGGTGACTGTACAGTACTGTACATTTATCTATTTATTAAAAATATACAGTAGGGGAGACTGGGGTAAGATGAGCCATTTTTCATATTTAGGATCACTACATCAAGGCAATCATAGTTTTGTTGCCAACTAATATATCTGCATATATTTCAGGTTGTTGTGCATCCCTTCAAACAACAGAATGGGTGTGAAACATAACTGTTCAAATAATAAAGTATGTCTAAAAAAAGTGGTCTTGTGGCACAACTTACCCCCTTAATGGGGTAAGTTGAGCATAGGACTGGTGTAAGATGAGCCATATCCCTACTTTTTTGCACCCTGTTTCTTGAGAAGTTCTCCAGCCTTCTTCTTTTCTTTTTCTTTTTGACTTGTTTCCAACAACAACTTCTCAGGTGTGTCAGTCAAGATTCGTGTCTTCACCTTTGTACGTTTCCTTTTAGGCTTTGTTGCCGTCACCTTTGGGAATGGCATTATTTCTATTGGAGATATGTATCCTGGATGGCTGGGAGAGACAGAACTACCAGAAAGTGATGATGACTCAGGCCCTGTGATGTTAGGTGCTGGTAGATCAGCTGAAGTAGATGGCTGGTCAGATAGCTCGTCAGGGTTGGGTCTGTCTGTGACCATGGATGGTGCATAGGCTTCCTGTGGGAAGATATCTCGGTTGAAAGGAAAGATACCAGTGGACCTGAATCCAGACAGGATGTTTCTTGGTGTCATTGCTGACAGGAAGGTCTCATGCACAATCTCTGGGATGGCATAAATGGAAGCAATTTGTACAGGGTGGGTTCGCATCCAACTGTCCATGGCCTTGTTGTAATATGTCTTGAATGGTCCATAGACTGACACATCCAAGGGCTGCATTTTATGGGATGTATGAGGTGGCAAAGTGAGCATCACGATCCCATTCTCCCTAGCAATCTCCACAGACTGGCACAGGGATGTTGTTTCGCTTTGCAAACTCGTAGGCAAGTTCTCTGCATTTGCGGGTAGTAAGCCCATGAAACTGATCTGCCAGATTCTTAATATGTTTGGCAAGTTCAGACTCCATGTCATCTGAGAGAATCCTTTTAGCCTCTGCTATTCCAGCATAGCCTGTCTTTTTCAAATGTGCTTTTTCTTTTTCGTCAATGTACCTCTTCAGTGTCATTCTGTCTAGTTTGGCATCCTTAGCTGCTGCTCGAATAGACTTCCCTTCTCTTACTTCACTGGTGGCTCTTTCAAGAACATCAGTGGTTGCTCCCCTACTTGTTTTGCGCTTATATACGCGAGGCATGATGTCCACTCTGTAATCATACAAATGCAGAATATATAGGCTACAGCTAAAATACACTTAAGTGTATGGTGGCTCAACTTACCCCTGGTGAAATGGCTCAATTTACCCCAGAGCTACCATTTTGACATTATTAGTCTCCACATCTAAAATAGTGCATTTTTATGCTAGTTTGAAGACCTCATGTTGTAGCTCATAGATACCACAATTGATGTATAAAACAAATTTAAAATTATCTATTTTGGTCTAAACACAATTCTCATGAAACTTATGATAGACTAAATTCACTTTCAAGAGTGAAAAATGTTTTTCCAGAAATAAATGTCTAACCACTTTACCCATGTGGTTCTTACCTTCACAGACTCCATGAAATGACACCCTCCTCCTAAATATTTGGTCACATGATCAATTTTGTTTACCGTTTCTTAGCAACAAGGGGTGGCTCAACTTACCCTTTGGCTCAACTTTCCCCAGTCTCCCCTATATACATTATTTTTATTTTGTATTGTTTTTTATTTATAAATAGATAAATGTACAGTACTGTACAGTCACCAAGCACTTAGCCTATCCTAACACAGTTAAGGAGTCAGTTGAATTATGTCCCTCCTCCCTGCAGGTTCCATTCCCATAAAGGGAGCTAGCTCCATTTATGTGAAAGGGAGACAATTCAACTCACTCCTTCATCTTTAAAAACTGTGTTAGGATAGGCTAAGTGTTTGGTGACTGTCCAGTACTGTACATTTATTCATTTATTTAAAAAAAAAAAGTAAAAAAATAAAAAAATTAATTATTTTTTTAAATGAGATGCATACTCGTAAGTCCGGGACCTCGTAAGAGCGCTCGTAAGTCGGGGACTACCTGTACTTAGTTACTGTGATTTGTGCCTCCACTCGTTTCCCATAAGTTTTTCCTGTAAGAAAAATAACAACCCTAGTGGTGGTGAAGGTGTTAACCAGGTTTTTTTCATTGTTTGTGTTACCACGGGTGGTGCAGACCGACCAAGGCAGCAATTTTATGTCGAGAGTGTTTTAACAGGTCTTGAAACAATTAAACATCCAGCATACCTGTTCTGTTGCGTACCATCCAGAAAGTCAGGGTGCCCTCGAACGGTTCCATCAAACATTAAAAACTATGCTGCGTACATACTGTCTAGAATTCAATAAAGATTGGGATGAGAGGGTGCACCTCCAGATGTTGGCCATACGGGAGGTAGTTCAAGAGAGTCTAGGTTTTAGTCCAGCTAAATTGGTTTTTGCACACGAAGTTTGTGGTCCCTGAAAGGCTGTTAAAAGAAAAGTGGATATGTGAGAAGTCTGACAATAATTTATTAGACTATAATAATAATAATAATAATAATCATTTTATTTAAAAGCGCCTTTCATGACACCCAAGGACACTTAACAAACCAACACAGTGAATACAGAGCAAACATTATCAGCGACAAATTGAAATATAAAATACATAAAGGATATAAAATGGAAGATAAAAATACATTTAGTAAAGTTAATGATAAGCTAGTCTAAAGAGATGTGTTTTCAGGGCAGTCTTGAACAGAGAAAGGGAGGTGGTGTTTCGAAGGTCGGGCGGTAGAGCGTTCCAGAGGTGAGGGGCAGAGCAGGTGAAGGCCCTGCTCCCCATGGTGGAGAGGCGGGCAGAGGGTACATGGAGTTGTAGTGAAGAGGAGGACCTGAGAGAGCGTGATGGGATGGAGATTTGTAGGAGGTCAGATAGATAAGGAGGGGCAAGGTTGTGGATAGCTTTGAACGTGAGGAGTAGAATTTTGAAGATGATGCGTGATTTAACCGGGAGCCAGTGGAGCTGCTGCAGGACAGGAGTGATGTGATCATAGTAGGAGGTTTGAGTGATGACACGGGCAGCTGAGTTCTGGACCATCTGTAACTTGTGGAGAGATTTGTTGGGGAGGCCGTAGAGAAGGGAGTTGCAGTAGTCAATACGGGAAGTCACAAGACTGTGCACCAGGATGGCTGTGGAGCGGGGCGTGAGAGAAGGACGGAGACGGTTAATATTACGGAGGTGGAAATAGGCAGACCGAGTAATATTGTTGATGTGTGAAGTGAAGGAGAGAGTGGTGTCGAGGATGACACCGAGGCTCTTGACCTGAGGGGAGGGGGATAGCAGAGAGTTGTTAAGGGGGACGAGAAGATGTTCTGATTTTGAAATAGAGTTTTTGGTACCGACGAGAATGACTTCTGTTTTGTTGCTGTTTAGTTGAAGGAAATTGTTAGAAAACCAGTGATTTAGCTCGTTGAGACAGTCGGTGAGGATGGAGGGTGGGTGGGTGGAGTTTGGTTTTGATGACAAGTAGAGCTGCGTGTCATCAGCATAGCAGTGGAAATGGATGCCGTGTTTGCGGAAGATGTGGCCTAGAGGAAGGAGGTAAATGATGAAGAGGAGGGGTCCGAGGACAGAGCCTTGGGGGACACCCGTGGAGACAGGGGAAGACTGGGAACGGAAGGATTTAAGCTGAATGAATTGAGTGCGGTCAGAGAGATAGGAGGTGAACCAGTCTAACGGGGTACCTGAGATGCCAATGGAGGTTAGTCTGTTGAGGAGGATAGAATGACAGATGGTGTCGAAGGCAGAACTTAGATCAAGAAGAATGAGGATGGACAGAAGACCAGAGTCAGCAGCAAGAAGAAGGTCGTTAGTGATTTTTACTAGGGCTGTTTCGGTGCTATGGTGGGGGCGAAATCCAGATTGAAACTCTTCATAAATGTTGTTGTTGGACAGGTGAGAGTGAAGTTGACTAGCAACAGTTTTTTCAAGGATCTTGGAGATGAAGGGCAGATTGGAGATCGGACGAAGATTACTGAAGTTGGTGAAGTCAAGACCTGGTTTCTTGATGATGGGGGTGATGGCAGCAGATTTGAAGGCTGTGGGAACAGTGCCAGAGGTTAGGGAGGAGTGGATGATATTAGTGATGATAGGGAGCAGAGACGGGAGACAGGATTTAACAAGAACTGTGGGGAATGGGTCAAGTTGACAGGATGAGGACTTGGACTTGCTGATAATGTCTGCAATGTTATCAGCAGGGGGGAGGGAGAAGACAGAGAAAGGGAGGGAGGGAGGGGGGAGTTCAACAAGGATGCTGGGGGCAGTATTTGGTCCAAGGTGTTTATGAATTGAAATAATCTTTTCATTGAAATATGACATAATGGAGTTGCAAAATTCTGTGGAAACCATGTGAGAGGGCAGGGAGTTAGGAGATGAGACAGAACGGTGAAGGAGAGAGAACAATGTTTTTGAATTACCAACATTAGAACTGATGATGTCTGAGAAGTAGCTGGATTTGGCTTGAGAAATACTGTTCTTGTAATGGATGAGGTGGTTTGCATAAAGTTCCTTGTGAATTGTGAGACCGGATTTTTTATAAAGACGCTCTAGCCGCCGACCTTTTGTTTTCAGGGAGCGGAGTGCTGGAGTGAACCAGGGTGCAGAGTTGGAGAAGGAAACAGTCCGGGTTTTCAGGGGAGCAACAGAGTTAAGGATGTTGGTTAGGCTGGTGTTGTATAATGTGACAAGATCATCTGGGTTGGAGGAGCTGAAGGTGGAGAGGGTATCATTAATATGAGATAAGAGAGTGTCATGGTTGATATTCTTGATATTACGGAAGGAAAGAGTGCGTTGAGGTTTATCTGAGGAAAATTTAAGATTAACAGTGAATGAAATCATCAGGTGATCAGTAAATGGAAGTTCATCAGAAGAACAGTTAAGAGGAGAAAGTCCAGAGCAGCAGAGTAAGTCCAGGGTGTGGCCCATCTTGTGTGTTGGGAAGTCGATGAATTGTTGAAAGCCACAGCTATCCAGGCAGGATGTGAAGTCTCTGGTGAGGGGGTTGTTCAAATCTTCAAAATGAACGTTGAAATCCCCCAGCAGGAGAACATTGGGTGAAAGAGCTGTTAAATGAGCCATTAGTCCAGCAAAGTCATTCATGAATGAGCTATTCACTTTTGGAGGGCGGTAGATTGTAGCAACAACAGTTGGAGTGGGGCCATTCAGCATGCAAACACTGCACTCAAAGGAGGAGGAGGGAGGGGGGTGAACCGGAGTGACCTTCCAGTTCTCGCGGTGAATCATCGCGAGACCTCCGCCTCTGCCTGAGGCCCTGGCCTTTGCGGTGTAAACAAACCCCGGTGGTGTGGACTCGTTCAGATGAAAAAAGTCATTTTGTTGTTGCCACGTTTCTGTTAAGCAGATGAAATCCAGTTTTCGGTCAGATATTAGATCATGAACAAGCTGACCTTTGCCCGTGAGGGAGCGAACGTTCAGAAGTCCAAACTTCACGGAGGAGGCGGAGGTAGTGACCGGAGCGTTAGCCGACCGAGCTAGGTTGGCTAATGTGCTGCTGTTAGCTGACCGAGTGTTACGGCGTGAAGAATGGCGAGAGTCAGACCAGATGGAGGTTATGGGATGAGCCTTGTCAGCGTTCAGTCGACGGCGCGAGCCCCGGTGGATGTATCTCCGACGAGGATGGAAGGCAATTTCCTCCAGAGGGAGCACAGGGGGGACAGCCGGTAGGAAACGAAGACGAAGGAGCTCCACGGCCGAATAATGGAGCAGACCAGACGCTGGGTGTTGTTGGATGAGAAGCAGCAGAGTCCAGACGAGAGCAGGCAGCAGGTAAATCCAAGTAAAATCCATGTTGTTGATGAGTAGATATGCCCAGGCAAGGGTCAGTGAAAAAACAGCAGAAAGTATTGAATAAAATAAAACAAGAGAAAAGTACGAGGAGCAGCTGCAGCGAGATGCACACGCGTTCACCCCCGGAAGTAGAATGAAAAGTCACTATGAAAGTGACTTCCGCTTTAAATTAGTTTGTGCTTGTGAAATAGCTAAAAACAACCTACAGGTGGCACAGGCTAAAATGAAGTCCCTGTTCGACGAAAAGCTGTAGCACGAGTGTTTCAACCGGGTGACAAAGTGTTAGTCCTACTTCCTATGCCTGATAGTAGTTTACAGGCCCGTTATAGTGGACCTTGTAAAATTGAGAAAAAACTAAACAAACGTGACTACTTGGTTTCTACTCCAGATAGGAGGCGCACTTCTCGTCTTTGTCACATTAACATGTTGAAACCATACATTGAGAGGGTTAGTGTGTTGGCTGTTCCCCTCTGTGATGTCCCCAGAGTAATCGATGATGTAGAAAAACAAAAAGAGCTCTCCAGTGCTGAACAGGAGGTGGACACTTCCCCTCCTGCAATTCTTGAAGGCAAGCTCTTAAATTCTCATTACCTCCAGAACCTACAGTTGTTGTTCTCCCATCTTGATGACAATAAAAAGGATGAACTAAGACAGTTAATATTTTCTAATGCCTGTCTATTCTCTGATGTCCCTTCCAGGACCGATATCTTAAATATTGGCGCTTCTGATCATATCTGTGTTATGCTAAAGCCAGCATACAGGCCACTGGTGAAAGTCACAAAACCAGTTCGCAAGCAGATACGAGTGTGGCCAGAGGGGTCTTCAGAGGCACTCCAGGACTGTTTTGACACCACAGATTGGAGTATGTTCAAAGAAGCTGCTACCACAAACAACAACACATGTCTCCAGGAGTACTCAGACACTGTATGTTCATACATCACCAAGTGCATTGATGATGTAACCAACCTCAAAACCATCACTGTTCGGGCAAATCAGAAGCCATGGCTGACAGCAGAGGTTTACAGACTCCTGAGAGCCAGGAATGCTGCCTTCATAGCGGGAGATCAGGTGGGCCTGAGGATAGCCAGAAACAACCTGGCCCGAGGCATCAGGAAGGCCAAGAAGCAGTATTCCAGGAAAATAGTAAGTAAGTAAGTAAGTAAACTTTATTTATATAGCACCTTTCACAGATATAAAATCACAAAGTGCTTTACAAAAGAAATACACATAATAAAATCATACTAAAATTATACTAAAATTATACACACTTAAAACATGCTATACAAAAAGGTTACACATGATAAACTCTAAAACCAATAAGTACAATTAACCATAAGCCTGTTTGAAAAGATAAGTCTTAAGACTTTTTTTAAATGCATCAGTCGACTCGGAGCCGCGCATTGTTAGAGGGAGAGCGTTCCAGAGCCTCGGTGCCACCACCTGAAATGCTCTATCACCACGGGTTTTAAAATGGGTTCTAGGGACCGATAGCAGTAGCTGATTAGAAGACCTCAGAGTTCTAGATTGACAAAGAGGCTTCAAAAGGTTGAAAACATATTTGGGAGTCTCACCGTGGAGTGCTTTAAAAGTTAAAACCAAAATTTTAAAATGAACCCTAAAATATATCGGAAGCCAGTGGAGAGAGTACAGAACAGGAGTAATATGATCCGTTCTGCGGGTTCCAGTCAAAAGTCACCACTTCAAGGACAGCAAGGATACACGGAGTCTGTGGCAGGGAATACAGACCATCACAAACTACAAACTATCCCCACAGACCTGTGACAGCACAACCTCTATGCTGAATGAACTGAATGACTTCTTTGCTCGGTTTGAGGCATGTAACAGCACACCTGCACAAAAACTCACCCCCTCTCCTGATGACCAGGTGCTGGCGCTGTCCTCAGACAGCGTGAGGCGATCATTCATCAAGATCAACACCCGGAAAGCTTCTGGTCCTGACAACATACCTGGTCATGTGCTGAAGGGCTGTGTAGGAGAACTCGCAGCAGTCTTCACGGGCATCTTTAACATCTCACTGAGTCAGGCCATCGTCCCCACCTGTTTCAAAGCCACCACCATCATCCCTGTCCCAAAGAAGGCAACGCCCTCCTGCCTCAATGACTATCGTCCAGTAGTACTCACCTCCCATCCTGATGAAGTGCTTCGAACGGCTAGTCATGAAAAGCATCACATCTGTCCTCCCTGCCTCCCTGGATCCCTTCCAATTTGCATATCGGCCTAATCGCTCAACCGACGATGCCATCTCCTCTGCCCTCCACACAGCTCTCACACATCTGGACACGAAAGACTCCTATGTCAGAATGTTGTTCATCGACTTCAGCTCGGCATTCAACACCATCATCCCCCAACAGCTCATCCTTAAACTGGACAGTCTGGGGCTGAACACCTCAATGTGTAACTGGCTGCTAGACTTCCTGACCGGGAGACCACAGGCAGTACGGGTCGGGAATAACACATCCAGCACCATCACATTGAATACAGGAGCCCCACAAGGATGTGTGCTGAGCCCCCTTCTATTCACCCTGCTAACACACGACTGCACACCATCACACAGCTCCAACCACTTCATCAAGTTTGCGGACGACACAACAGTGGTGGGTCTCATCAGCAACAACGATGAGACGGACTACAGGAACGAGGTGAGCCGCCTGGCCTTGTGGTGCGGACACAACAATCTCACTCTCAACATGGAGAAGACAAAGGAGATTGTTGTGGACTTCAGGAAGAGGGATGCCCAACATGCCCCTCTGACCATCAACAGCACCACAGTGGAGAGAGTGGACAGCACCAAGTTCCTGGGAGTGCACGTCTCAGAGGACCTGTCCTGGAGCAGGAACACTGCATCACTGGCCAAGAAGGCTCACCAGCGCCTCTACTTTCTCCGCAAGCTGAAAAGGGCTGGAGCTTCAACCCCCATCATGTGCACCTTCTACAGGGGTGCCATAGAAGTGTCCTGACCAGCTGCATCACGGTGTGGTTTGGTGCATGTACTGCATCCTGCCGCAAGAGCCTCCAACGCATCGTGAGAGCAGCTGAGAAGATTGTCGGCACCTCCTTCCCCTCACTACAGGACTTACACAGCAACCGCCTCACTCGGAAAGCCCTCTGCATGGCAGGTGATCCCACACACCCACTACACAGCTGCTTCAGCCTGTTGCCTTCAGGGAGGAGACTGAAGAGTCTCCAGGCTCGAACCAGCAGACTAAATGACAGCTCTGTTCATCACTCTACCTCCTCATGATTCTATTTTTGATCTTAGTTGATACTGTTATTGATTTTACTTGTTTTATTACTTGTTTTATTGACATTTAATTCTGTTGCACTTTGTAGCACTTTGAGATTTTCATTAATGAAAAGTGCGTTATAAATTGAATTCATTATTATTATTATTATTATTATTATTATTATTATCAGGCAGTCAGGATGCTAAACTCTCTGCCTGCTCTGCCCTCCCTCCCACTTGTACTTCCTTAAAGGGCTCTGCCTGCATTCATATAATCTGGGGTTACAGTACGTAACCAACGTTATATTTCATGCAGGCTATCGCCCTTTAAGCCACGCCCTAGTAGCTTACATCAACCACGAGGGCGGGGTTCGATCAACCCAGCTGTTGAAAACAGCCAGGGAGCTGCTTTGCTGGGCAAACGTTCACCTCAGATCGCTGAGGGCTGTTTACATCCCAGGTGTGCTAAACAGAGGTGCCGATATCATGTCAAGAGGGGGGCCTCTGGACAGAGATTGGACGTTGCACCCGGACCTGGTGTCTCAAATCTGGTCCAGGTTCGGGAGGGCCGAGGTGGACTTGTTCGCGACGCGCGAGAATTCACAGTGCCCCCTGTTCTTCTCCCTGAGTCCCCTCGACACCCCACCATTGGGGGTGGACGCGTTTGCTCACAAACCATGGCCGAAGGTATTGAGTTATGCTTTCCCGCCTGTTCCTCTGCTATCCACACTACTGGAAAGAGTACGAGAGGAGGGAGTGCCAGTCATTCTGATCGCTCCAGAGCGCGTGAACGCTCCATGGTTCCCGGTCCTGCAGCAGCTGTCAGGCCACTCCTGGAAACTCCCTTGGAGAGACGACGCTCTCCTACAGGCAGGGGGTGCAATAACGAGCCCCCCAGTAATAGGTCAGCATCTGTGGGCTTGGACGCTGAACGACAACGTTTAGAAAACCTCGGTTTCTCTAAAGATGTCATTGGTACCATTCAGGGCTCGCGTGCACAGTCTACAATAGCTGTTTACGCTTCAAAATGGGCAGCTTTTCAGCGTTGGTGTACGGAGAGACATCTGGACCCATGTTCATGTCACCTGGGTCCAATTTTATCTTTCCTACAACTATTGCTAGACAGAAATTTGGCTTTCAGCACCATTAAAACATATGCTGCAGCAATTTCATCATGTCATGAGGGGTTTCATGATAGGACCGTGTTTAATCATCCCATAATGAAACGTTTTTTGAGGGGTGTTCGCCGTCTTAGGCCAGTTTCACGGTCCTTGGCTCCTCAATGTCATGATCCACGTTCTGTCTGTTTGTCATGTCATGTTCACAGCAAACACATCATTGTTCCCTCCTCCCACATGCCCAATGCCTCATTAACGATCATTGCACTCACCTGTTTGTTCCTGTATTTAAGCCCCACGTCCACAGTCATTCCTTGCCAGATTTATGAACGGTTTTGCCTAGTAGTTATCCAGCGCCCATGTCTTGTCCTGTCTTGCCTGCTACGACTCTGTTTTGGTTTTTTGGTCTCACGTCTCTCGCCTCAGCCCCTATTGGTACTGTCTCGGATTCTGCTTCCCTGGTTTTGACTCCTGCACACGCTACTGGACTTCGCCCTCCTGCCTCTCCCCTTGTCGGACCTGTTCAGCCATCTGCCTCACGGAAACGAACCCAAGACTGCCTTTCACGACCACGAGTAAAGCCTGCCTCTTTCAACTTTATTCGCCTCTCTGCCAACCTGTGTATGACCTCGCTTCGAACCAAGGAAAACCCCCTTCGTGTGAAAGTCCGCACGAAGCATCAACGTAAACAAGGAAGTAAAGCCGGACTACGTCACTACCGGCCTACGTCATCAAGGAATTCCCTTCCGATCAAAAACAGCCTAAAAAGGTTAGTGTTTTTATTAAAGATAAAAACATCTACCTGTTCAAATCCTGTCACTAATATTATAATCTCTTGTGCAGAACTCAAGTTACCGGTGACGATCAGGACCCATTCCAGCTTCCTGTTTCTCAATAAAATTGTTAAAACTTTTCCAGTGTTCGTTTTATTAGTGAAACTCAAAAACTCAGTCATGACAAGAAAGTTAATTCTCAATAGTCCAGGTATCAAATCCGCTCATTCTCAATCAGTTCATCTGGACAGTTTCTTTTTAGCAGAAACGTTTCACCCTCACTCCAGAGGGCTTCCTCAGTCAGAGTAGTCCAAAGCACACTGAAGTTAACCCACCAAGTAAGCAACTTATGTGGACCAACCAGTTTGCTGTAGCCAAGATGGTTTCTGGGGGCGTGTCCCTCGTCGACTCCTCCCAGGCAGGCAGACATGTCCAAAGTGGTTCAAGACAAGAAAGTTAATTCTCAATAGTCCAGGTATCAAATCCGCTCATTCTCAATCAGTTCATCTGGACAGTTTCTTTTTAGCAGAAACGTTTCACCCTCACTCCAGAGGGCTTCCTCAGTCAGAGTAGTCCAAAGCACACTGAAGTTAACCCACCAAGTAAGCAACTTATGTGGACCAACCAGTTTGCTGTAGCCAAGATGGTTTCTGGGGGTGTGTCCCTCGTCGACTCCTCCCAGGCAGGCAGACATGTCCAAAGTGGTTCAAGACAAGAAAGTTAATTCTCAATAGTTCAAATAGTTGTCAGTCATGACATTAAATCTGGCCAAACAGAGTTTCACTACCACACTGGTTAACAATTTTTTTGAAAACAAACAAACTGATCAGTCAAGTGTCCAGTTTACAACCTGTCTCTCACCTCATTCTGATTCTAGAACTGAGTATCTGGCGCCATCTGTTGGACTAGCCCAGTCATCACAGGCCATGGCTTCCAAGGAACCTAAACTGACTCCTCCTGAGGTTTTTTCTGGTGACTCATCTCAATGCAGACCATTTCTGACTCAATGTGAAATACAGTTTGAACTACAACCCTCTGCTTTTCCATCTGAACGTTCAAAGGTGGCCTATGTAGTCTCCTTATTATCTGGCAAAGCTAAAATTTGGGGCACTGCTGAATGGGCAAGAGACTCACTGATCTGTTATAAGTACAGAGATTTTTCTGCTGAACTAATGAGAGTGTTTAATCATGTTCTTCCCACTCAAGAGTCAACCAGAGGACTTCTGAAATTACGTCAAGGCAACCACAGAGTCTCTGAATTAATCATAGATTTTCACACTCTGGCTGCTGACAGTGAATGGAATGAGAAAGCTCTTCAAGATATCTTTTGGCAGGCTCTCAATGACGACATCAAGGATGAGTTGGCTGCACGTGATCCTCCGTCCACCCTCAGAGAATTGGAGGCAGTGGCCTCCAGGATTGATTTACGCCTTCAAGAACGTCGCAGAGAGGTGAGGCAAACTCGGTCTGAAAGGGTAATGTACTCAACCCCCAGATTCTTCACCCCAGAGCCAAAACCACTTTCACCACCCTCACCATCTGCAGAGGAACCCATGCAAATTGGAAGGTCCAGACTGTCTCAACGAGAGAGAGAAAAGAGGCTTCAGGAGGGATTATGCTTTTATTGTGGAGTTGCAGGACACCAAGTTGCTACATGCCCGGTCAAGTCCAGAACTGCTCACCAATATCCAAAATATAGAGCCGCCACCTCCTCAACAGGACCACCTCTACTTCACGTCAGCGCAAACCTCCAAGCCAATGGTAAGGAAATACCAGTAAGACTTTTTATTGATTCTGGTGCAGACTCTGAATTTATGGACATTAATTTTGCAAAATCTCTGAACCTCCAGACATTTCCTACAGAGATACCTCGCAGAGTTCTAGCTCTAGATGGTCACCCTATCAATCAGACTAGTATGGTAACACAAGAGGTTCAACTCCAGATTTGTGGTAACCATGTCGAGAAAGTAAGATTCTTCCTCATCAACTCTCCAGATTTACCCATTGTGATGGGAGCTACTTGGTTGAAGAAACACAATCCTCAGATCGACTGGAGAAGCAGCAACATCCTGGGGTGGTCTGAGCAATGTTTATCTTCTTGTCTACAATCTGCACAACAGACCAGTGATATTATCAAAATAAAGGAGGAGACTCCAGATCTGACTCATGTTCCTCATTGCTACCACGATCTAGCCAAAGTTTTTAGCAAAAGTAAAGCTATGTCTTTACCACTCCATAGGCCCTACGACTGCTCAATTGAGTTATTACCAGGCACTACACCGCCAAGGGGACGCTTATTTTCTTTGTCCCAGCCCGAACAAAAAACTATGCGAGAATACATTTCTGACTCCCTGAAAGCAGGAATTATCAGACCCTCATCGTCACCTGCAGGTGCTGGTTTCTTTTTTGTTGGAAAGAAGGATGGGTCACTTCGACCATGCATTGACTATCGTGGGTTAAATGACATAACCGTAAAGAATAAATATCCTCTGCCTTTAATGACTTCTGCATTTGATCTAATTCAGGGTGCCAAAGTATTTACCAAACTGGATCTTCGTAACGCATACCATCTGGTCAGAATTAAGGAAGGAGATGAATGGAAGACTGCTTTCAACACCCCATCAGGTCACTACGAATATCTTGTTATGCCTTTTGGTTTAACCAACGCCCCAGCAATCTTTCAGGCACTAGTCAATGATGTACTCAGGGATTTTATCAATATAAATGTTTTTGTTTACTTGGATGACATTCTGATCTTTTCCAAGGACTTAGATTCACATATCAAACACGTTCATGCCGTCCTCCTCCGTCTCCTACAAAACAATCTTTTTGTCAAGGCTGAGAAATGTGAGTTTCACACGACCAATACCACTTTTCTTGGCTTCAAAATCACACCTGATCAAATATCCATGGATCCCTCAAAAACTTCTGCAGTTCTGGATTGGCCAATACCTCAATCACGGAAACAGTTACAACGTTTTCTTGGTTTTGCAAATTTCTATCGAAGATTTATTAAGAATTACAGTTCCGTCGCTTCTTCTCTCCATGCCTTAACCTCCACCAAAAACTCTTTCATTTGGAATCAAACTGCTGAATACGCCTTCAGTAAATTAAAATCCTTGTTTACCACGGCTCCTATCCTTAGATTCCCTGATGTGGATAAACAATTCATCGTTGAAGTTGATGCCTCTGATACGGGCATTGGGGCCGTTTTAAGTCAACGCAGTGATGATGAAAAAATTCACCCATGTGCATTTTTCTCCAAGTCTCTCTCCCCAGCTGAGCGCAACTATGATGTAGGAGATCGTGAACTACTCGCTGTTAAGTTGGCTCTTGAAGAATGGCGTCATTGGCTGGAGGGGGCTAATCATCCCTTCATCGTTCTCACCGACCACAAAAATCTTGAGTATCTACGATCTGCCAAGAGACTTAATCCACGTCAAGCAAGGTGGGCTCTGTTCTTTGGACGTTTCAATTTTTCCCTTTCCTACAGACCCGGGACCAAGAACGTCAAACCAGATGCTCTATCTCGTTTATTCGAGAAGGAACAGACCAGTGGTCCAGAGGAGTACATACTACCCAAAGAGATACGTCTGTCCATCACCCAGGTCGAGAGGGAGGTCAGGGAGGCCCACCAGAACCATCCTCCACCCAGGGAATGCCCGGCTGACCGCCTTTTTGTACCAGATCACCTCATCACAAAGGTACTCATGTTCTGCCATGCTTCGCCTATTTACTGTCATCCAGGGATTGAGAGAACTCTAACCATAGTCAAGTCACAGTTCTGGTGGGGTTCCTTGTCTAAGGACGTTAGAGAGTTTGTTGGGGCCTGTACCCAATGCTCCCTGGCTAAACCCTCTCGACGTCCACCGGCGGGTCTCCTGAGGCCACTGCCCATACCATCACGCCCCTGGTCACATCTTGCAATGGATTTCGTCACCGGCTTACCACTGTCTGGAGGTAAAACAGTCATTCTAACTGTCGTTGACCGGTTTTCCAAGATGGTTCATTTGATTGCATTGGAGGGGCTACCCACAGCCAAGGAACTAAGCAATGTCATGATTAAGGAAGTATTCAGGTTGCATGGGATACCCAAGAACATTGGCCCTCATTCATGAAACTGTTCGTATTCTTATCCTACGTTTCTCCCACTTTTGTTCTTACGAAGCGTTCGTAAGAACATGCCACGTCAGATCCAACAAACTCTTCTATCCACAGGAAAAGCGTGTAAACGGGCTGCTTAAAGTTGATGAATCTCACCTGTTCTAAACAGCTGCGCGTGCACGCGTGAGCTTATTTACATAATTCCCACGCCTCAAAACGCCATATAAGGCTACGTTTCCTGCCTCAGAGGCAAAACGTGTACGTTCATAAAATGACAGCGAAAAGTAAAAAAGAAGAACTCTACCGGTGCAGAGAATGAAGTTCAGGGTCTCTGATGTCAGAAAAGAAAATCTGTCCTTATTAGCAGCGTCACTCATGGAAGTAAATGACCAGCTAAACCAAAGAAAGTTTGTTTATAATAAATGTGGACCTCAAAACATGCGTGCGTCCTGGTGGCTTACTGGTTAAGGCATTGCGCTGTTAGCTGTTTCTAACCTTTTTTTCTACACCTCGTGGGATCGAGTCCCACAAGGTATGATTCTTTTTTTTTCCTTCTTACTTTAGATTATTTATTCATTCCAAATTAAAAAGGCTTTATGCTTTATTTCTTGTTGTATTGTAAATAGTTTTCTTGTGTTTTTTAAATCTGGAATGAATTAAAAGAAAAAAAAAACGTTGTCCCCCCACGGGAGGCGATCTCAAAACCTTCGGAACTGCGACGCAGTGCTCTACTGACTGCGCCACATGAGAGCTGTAACATTAGCTGGAGGAAGTCAGTGTAAAGTCTGGCTTACCGAAGTCTGCGATACCGCGGCAAATTAAACTTAAATTAATTCATGGTTTAAGTTGATTTCAGTTTGAGATCTTCATATTAATATTGTAGTGTTAGAAAACGGCATTGATAACAAATTGATTTTCATTTAAATACTTTAATCCGTTAGTCATTATTACATTTAAAATTATAATTCGACTTCAAACAGAACCTATTGTCAAAAACAATTGTGGTGCGTGACTTTTTTAAACTCTAAACATTTCCTAAATAACGAAATATGAAGTTATTTGTGGAGTAATGCTGTCTGGATGACAGCAGACGGACCGCTCGTAAAATATACGACAGGTCCGGACCACACGTAGATTTTGTTCGTATCTGAAAAAAATCGTAGGATACGTAAACATTGTTGAATGCCACATATGCTCCTAAATCACTCGTAAGCACAGTTTAAGCACAAATCTGTGCGTACGAACGGTTCATGAATGAGGGCCATTGTGTCTGATCGGGGTCCCCAATTCATCTCTAAGTTTTGGGGCGAGTTCTGTAAGACTCTTGGCATTGAACTAAGTCTCTCCTCAGGCTATCATCCCCAGACTGATGGACAATCTGAGCGCGCCAATCAGGAGATGGAGACCCGCCTACGCATTCTCTGTGGTGATGATGGGACCAAATGGGCAGAACATCTTCCTATCGTCGAGCATGCTATGAACTCTCTTCCTTCCAGCGCCACTGGTCTGTCTCCGTTCTATGTCCTCTATGGGTTCCAGCCACCAGTGTTTGCCGCCCAGGACCAGGCTGCTATGGTCCCCTCTGCGTTCCAAGCAGCTCAACGATGTCGCCGAGTCTGGACCAAGGCCCGCAAACAACTCCTCAAGACTTCTGCAGTCTACACGAGGTCGGCCAACCGTCGTCGGACCCGGGAACCTGCTTATCAAGAAGGACAAAAAGTGTGGCTATCCACCAAGGACTTGCCTCTTCGTGTTGACTGCAGGAAATTGGCTCCCCGCTTCATTGGACCTTTTCCCATTTCCAAAGTGGTGAACCCGGTGGCAGTCAGGCTCAGGCTCCCTAGCACCATGAAGATCCATCCAACGTTCCATGTGTCTCGGGTCAAGCCCGTCCAGTATTCTAGGTTCATGCCCGCCTCCAGGCCTCCTCCCCCTGCCCGACTCATTGACGGCTCTCCTGCCTACACCATCAACCGTATCATGCGTTCTCGACGCTGGGGACGGGGTGTCCAGTACCTCATTGACTGGGAGGGTTATGGCCCTGAGGAACGTTCGTGGGTGCCTGCTCGCCACGTCTTGGACAGACAGCTCGTCGCCCGATTCCACCGGGATCACCCTGATCAGCCTGGTGGTCCGTCGGGAGCCGGACCTTGAGAGGGGGGTACTGTCATGATCCACGTTCTGTCTGTTTGTCATGTCATGTTCACAGCAAACACATCATTGTTCCCTCCTCCCACATGCCCAATGCCTCATTAACGATCATTGCACTCACCTGTTTGTTCCTGTATTTAAGCCCCACGTCCACAGTCATTCCTTGCCAGATTTATGAACGGTTTTGCCTAGTAGTTATCCAGCGCCCATGTCTTGTCCTGTCTTGCCTGCTACGACTCTGTTTTGGTTTTTTGGTCTCACGTCTCTCGCCTCAGCCCCTATTGGTACTGTCTCGGATTCTGCTTCCCTGGTTTTGACTCCTGCACACGCTACTGGACTTCGCCCTCCTGCCTCTCCCCTTGTCGGACCTGTTCAGCCATCTGCCTCACGGAAACGAACCCAAGACTGCCTTTCACGACCACGAGTAAAGCCTGCCTCTTTCAACTTTATTCGCCTCTCTGCCAACCTGTGTATGACCTCGCTTCGAACCAAGGAAAACCCCCTTCGTGTGAAAGTCCGCACGAAGCATCAACGTAAACAAGGAAGTAAAGCCGGACTACGTCACTACCGGCCTACGTCATCAAGGAATTCCCTTCCGATCAAAAACAGCCTAAAAAGGTTAGTGTTTTTATTAAAGATAAAAACATCTACCTGTTCAAATCCTGTCACTAATATTATAATCTCTTGTGCAGAACTCAAGTTACCGGTGACGATCAGGACCCATTCCAGCTTCCTGTTTCTCAATAAAATTGTTAAAACTTTTCCAGTGTTCGGTTTATTAGTGAAACTCAAAAACTCAGTCATGACACTCAATGGGACTTGGTTACTATGTTGAACGCACTAACTAAGAATCCTTTTGAGCCTCTAAATGAGGTTCCACTAAAGTTCTTATCATTTAAAACGGCTCTGTTGTTGGCTCTTACGTCAACTAAAAGAGTAAGTGACCTTTCTGGTCTGTCTGTTTCTCCTTCCTTCTTAAAAATACAAGGAGACGGGAGTTCTGCTGAACTTAGGCCTAACCCAACATTCACGCCTAAGGTCATAACGTCTTCATTCAAGTCCAGGATCATCACACTGGACGGGTTTTGCCTTCCTCCTCATTCTAAACCAGAGGAGGAGCAGCTCCACTTGCTTTGCCCGGTCCGAGCTCTCAGATGTTACGTAGAACGCACTGATGCAATACGTAAATCTGATAGGCTCTTTGTGCATTTCAGAGAAGGCTCTCAGGGTCAACCTTTGACCCCTCAGCGCTTGTCGCATTGGTTGTGTGAGGCCATCTCCCAGGCTTACAGTTCGGCTGGTCTACAGCCTCCCGAGGGCATTAAAGCTCATTCCACTCGAGGAATGGCGGCTTCCACTGCCTTGGTCAATGGTTTGTCGGTACAGGATATCTGCTCCGCAGCTTCCTGGTCGTCAGTAACTCCATTCATTCGTTTTTATCTGCGAGATGTCTCCAGCTCCTCTTTGACACATTCTGTCCTCAGGGTTGCAGCGGAGTAAAAAACTTTCATTATCAATAAAACTATTGATTAAATGACACAGTCGTTTCTGTCTTTATTGATGGGCAATACCGTACAGAACACCTGCTAGTACCCTCAGTGAGGGTGGCGGTTGCCAGGTTGTTGGTTCCAGTCAGACCCAGTGAGGCATGGACCATATCCTGCTTCGCCTTTAACCCACTAGGGCGTGGCTTAAAGGGCGATAGCCTGCATGAAATATAACGTTGGTTACGTACTGTAACCCCAGATTATATGAATGCAGGCAGAGCCCTTTAAGCCCCGGGCCTCCCTGGCTCTTGGTGAAAAATTGTTTTACCTTATTGGGAGCCGATTCTCGGTCAGCAACAGAATAAATAGCAGACCGAGGCGGGGCCCACGGCAGGTGGGCGTGGACTAGAAGTCTTCAGTGATTGGCGCAAAGCGCAAGGGTAAACCCCCCAGAAAGGTCACTGAGAATCTTCACCAGCATACTGCCTTAATCACAAAAAACTTTCACACACCACCACACAACACAAAGCTTTTAACACTGGACTCTGTGTCATCAAAATGGGTTATTCTTTCAACTCACGGTCATGTGCTCATTCAGTTTGCACTACTTCTTATATTCACACTAATGTTTGCATTACATTACTGCCTATAGTCATACTACTGTTTACATTCACTGTTTACAGTACTACTGTTTTCATTCAATACTACTGTTTACATTTATTACTACTGTTTACATTTACACTACTTTTTATATCTACACTACTGCTGATATATATATTTTTTACTAGCCTTATTGCATATGCCACTTTACCTCTATACCAATATCAACTACCTCATACATATACTGTGTACATAAACTTCATATGCTGCTTTGTCACTCTATTACAAATGTCAATGCCAGAACTTTCATTTTATTTTATAGATATACTTTTTACACTTTTATACTACTATGCAAAAAACTCAGGACAGTATTACACTTTTGTTATTTCATTTTATGCTTATGTTTATTAAATGTTTAGTGTTTTAGTGTTGGTGTAACTTTTCATACTTTCATACTACTACTATGCAAAAACTACTATGCAAAAACTCAGGACAGTATTACACTTTTATTATTTCATTTTATGCTTATGTTTATTAAATGTTTTAGTGTTTTAGTGTTTAAATGTTTACTGTTGCACCGAGGGACAGGGAGAAATGCAATTTCAATCCTGTGTATGTCCTGTACATTTTGCAGTTTTGACAATAAAGTTGACTTTGACTTGACTTGACCTCACGTTCAGACGTACCCTCACCTTGACTCAATTCATCACGAATCCTCTCCCAAGACAACTCCGTAACGTCAAAGAATCTTGCAGCAGCCTTCACTATGATTTTGATGTTTTCAGTTTTTGTCTTTGCCTGTACAGAGCAGTTTACAACGTAAACAATGAACGGAATCAACCTCTCGACCATGATAGTACTCCGACCACGTTCAGGAACGCTTGGTTTGACAACAGAAGAGGCTGAAGAAACATTGCGCTTGATCACTTGTACTGCTTTGGAGTACGTAAGTTTCTTATCAGTCTCAACTTTCTAAATTTCAGCAGCTTCTTTTCTTTTCACACACCCTGCATAAGCTGCAGAATGACCTTCTCCACAATTACAACATGACATCGGAGTCTCACCACAATCATCATATGAATGGTCCCCCCCACATCTACTACAACAACGTTTACTCCTACAAACATTAGCAATATGCCCATACCTCTGACACTTAAAGCACCGAAGAGGTGGTGGGACATAAGCCTTCACACTGAAACACAAGTATCCAAGCATGATCTTATCCGGCAAGACAATGTCCCGGAAATATAACAGAAGGGACGAACTATCCACTTTCACCCCATTACAATAAGCCGGTAAACGCTTTAAATTCTCAATTTCCCCACCTTTTATGACCTGAAGGAAAATACACACGTTTAGAAGTTCTATATGTTAATCTCATTTGAATCGAATACACTACTGTATATGATTAATACACGGGTGCTCTATAATCGAGGTATTCACAACTGTTTTACATATGTTTATGCAATTAGACAACATTATAAGACATACTTTTAGATCTAACGAACAGGAGGTTCAGATGCAGATAACATGCTAAGCGGGCAGATGCCCTTTGTGCTTCTCTTGGCCTTCTGAGGAGATCAGAGCACACAGACACACAAACGCATGAATCATACTACTAAATAAGTAGTATTTATGAAACACACACACATACTAGGATCTGGACATTAATTTACATTAAAATAAGTAGTACTTATGAACCACACACTTGGACATTAATTTACATTAATATTACACACAGGACACATCTAATGGTACATTTCTAAAACTCTCTTACTGAGCAGATAAGCAGAACAAAGAACACAGTTTCGAGAGACTTCTCACCAAAGCTATAAATTTACAAGGTCATAGAACTGACAAGCACGAAAGGCTCCAGGACGCCTTATCAGTGCTCTGAGCCAATCAGAGACCAGAGAAGCTCAAACGGCAGCTTCATACTCCAAAACATCTCAGATATCGTCAGCATTCTTTGAGGGACTTCGCCGAGGAAAGGTCTGTCAAAATGCTCACAATTCTCTGTGCACAAAGAATTGCTTAATTATGTTGTAACTCTGTTAACCTGTAAACCTGTGTTTCTGTCAATAAATCTTCATCATTTTCCTAAGAGAGACTGGTCATTCGAACACCTCATGAGAAATCCCTTCAACATGGTGACCCCGAACGTCTGGCCTTGTCTCTTTCTCTGATTTGGAGGGTGCGACGATGGCTTTCTTCAGATGTTTTGCAGTGGAGCTCTGACATGACTACATGAGGTGAGTCGACCGTGTATTAAACAGAAACGACTATTTGGCCACAGTCCCAAATTAAACTGCAAACAGAGGAAGTTCAGTCTCGTGATGTATTATGGTTCTTAGAGTTAAAGTTAAATATACGTATTTGGCTTGTTCTGACGACACAGGTTTCAGTTTGAACAGACGCTTGTGTGTGTGTGTGTGCGAGACGGTCCCGGCAGCTCGGTGTCGGGCCGAGGCGCGTGCTCGTGAAAGGGGGGGGGCGCGTGCTCGTGTTTTTTCCTTCGTGTGTGTCGTTGTGTGTGTGTGGTTCGGGTTTCATTTAATCACGAGGTGCTCGAACATTGAGGCTTTGATTACTTACTTTTGGGGGATAGACGTTTTCTATTCGGACCGTGGGGGCAGGTTGTGGCCGCTTGTTTGCGTGGGGCGGATTCATTCGTCCGCGTGACTAGTGGGAGTCACGGAGACCTGTTTCACTGTCTAGTTTGGAAAAGTGGTTCCGGGGCGTACGATCCTTTGAGTAGCTGGAAGAGGTGGTTCAACTTGTTTCGCGTCCGCTCGTGAGGAGTTGGGCCACTGCCGCTTGTTTCAGAGTTCGACGCAGCCGAAGTCTCGCGGCGGGGAGGGGTCGCAGGAAGTTCACGCTGAGGTGAAAACTACAGCTCCCAGTGTGCCTTGCGCTGAACTTGCGGATCAGTGCAGTGGAATCGCACTGGGCGGTGACCGAATGAGGTCTGTAGTACAGATAAAAGGGATGAAGCAACCGAAGAGGGTTGCATACGGAAGCTCGGTGATGCCACTTGGGCTTATGTAGATCTGTAGAAAAAGAAAAAACGGGAAAGCAGCCGAAGAGGGTTGCGTACGGAAGCTTGGTGATGCCACTTGGGCCTATGTTTACTTTGTTTTATGATATTTTGCGTCGCATTTCTTTAAATTTTTTAATGTGAGTCATTATTTTGGGGGGAAGGGATCCCAATTATTTGTCCTCGTTTCTTTTGTCTGTTCGTGTCAATTAATGTCAAAGGGGGGTGTCTTTGTATATATATATGTCCATTTTCGGTGTTTTTGATTGTCATTAATTGTTTGTGTCGACTCAGAGAGAGTGAAGTGAGTGTGAAGTGAAGTTTTCTTTTTCCAGTGGTGAATGGTGCTGCTATATTTTGCATGACTGACAGAGGGCGCTGTTGTAGAACAGTGGGGCAAGTCTGATGTTCCACAGGCTTGGCCCTGTAGTTCTCATGCACAGCTCATCTGTGGATGCTTGGGAAATAAAGATTTTGGGTGAATGTTTTGAGTGGCAATTATAGCACACATGCAAAATAAAAAATAAGAATAAAAATGCAGGAACAAGGAAACATTTTTTGAGCTATTGCTTAGGATCCGAGCAAATATCAGACTTTTACCAACGAAAAAAAACAGAGAGAGGTAACAAGTTGAGCGAACTTGCATCAAAAATTGATGAGAAAGCAAACGGATCAACAGAAATTTAACTAATTTAGTCCTAACCAGATTTAAACAAGACAAACAAAAGATAGCTCATTGTAAAACGGTCGCAGACTATCAACAGTTAATTAATAATTATGATGGACAGCTAGAACAGATTGACCTTCTAGAAGAATGGTTCTTAAGTGCGGACACCGGACAGAAATTAGGGGACACAGAGAACTGTTCAATTTAAAATAAAATTCAGAGCAACAGGTGGCAGGAAGAAGAGCAGTCAAACAGCGCCACCTACAGGAGGTTGAAGCAAATTGCAGAAACTGAAGGGGGAAAAAAGCCAGAAAAATGTGGAATGATATGAAAAGGTTCATATTGGAAGAGAGGGGCAGGAAGGCCACTCAGAGGTTGTGGAAATACCAGAGAGACGATCAGGCAGGTGAGGTGAAAATTATCTAGAAATCAGCCACAGAGCGAAAAGCTTACTTTGAGAAGTTTCAGAGCATCAATTAGATGACCACGAGAGTTCTAGAGAAAAAGCAACAATCAATCAATTAATCAATCACCTTTATTTAACCAGGTAGAGCCCGTTGAGACAGAGATCTAGTTTACAAGGGTGACCTGGTCAAGTGGTCAGCAGCACACGTCACATTGGCAATAGGCATTTGCACTTATCAAAGGAAAATAAAGAAAACTACAATCACAGTAAACAGAGGTTGACATTTAAAAACCAACAGGATATGACAGATTTCTATATACATTATATACAAAACAAGCAGACAGACCTCGGTTGGGTAAATAAAGTTAAGAAAAAATCAACAATGACATGTAGATTGGACAGTCAGATTGGATTAGACAGTCGTGGGTCAAGGTTAAATTCATTTTCAATTTCTGGTCAGAACCTTTTGTAAAAATTTTTTGCTTTTGACTTTAGATTAGGGAAAGGAAATACGTTGTGCCGACCAGATTCCAAAGAGATGTGCTCTGGGAGACGAATGCCGAAAAATTTCACTTTTGAGTTTTGTCTAGTAATATTATTGGCGTTATTATTAGACAATTACGCGTATTTCTTTTTCAGCCTATAGCCTGACAGCACACAGTGCGTGGAGAGGGAACATCAGACAGACAGACCTATTTTCTTACAGAACACATAATTGTAACTTACCATGAGTTAGGATTCAACCAAAATGCACGAAACTTTTCGTTTGTCAGGAGATTGGGGAAACAGTGATGGCTCGATTGGATTTGAATGCATAAAGCTGACGTCTACATGGTTCATTTTGACTCTGAGAGCGACAGCTGCCAGTAAGTGAGGAGACCTCTCACTCATGAATGGACACAA
>JBBPBX010004611.1:0-32437 GCA_038048925.1 Garcialebias charrua
ATATGATTGAGACAGTTTACACATCTTTTTTGGATTTAAAGCTGTGAAGCTCTGCGCTGTGAAGCCGGTGTGCGCTCCTCGTAGTACTTAAATAATTAATGATATCAGAGTAACTACTTTGTGACTAGTTGTGACTAGTTGTCCGATTCGTCTGCCATGATTTCTTTCTCAAACTCATTTAACTCCGACCACTGCCATTTTGCTCTTGTTCCTTGGTGAAGCTGTGGTAGCGCGTGTTTTTGTCCGCATAATTTGCTCTGGTTGTTCGCGTCTGCTAGGTCGCCATCTTGCCTTTTCTGCCTTTAGATGTGGTGCCGAAACCGGTATTGCTCAATACTGGGGGCGTGTCTGGGAACTATGTATACACAGACAAGACAAGACGCAATCACAAACACCTGGGAACAATTAACTAGAGACATAGAGCAGGACTGGGAAACTAAACCTGAAATATGGAAAGTTAACTAGGATGACAGAACTGGAGGTTAAACTAAGAGTAAATAAACATGGAGACTAAACTGGAGGTTAAACTAAGAGTAATTAAACATGGAGACTCAACTAGAAGGGAAACTAATAAAACTAACAGATCAGGAACTCACTAACAGAAAAAACATAACAAGGAAAACAGACAAGATTCAAGATTCAAGTTCCTTTATTATCCCCGAGGGGCAATTAGATTTGCAGTCCATAGGTGTGCACAGATTCATACATACATATGCACTTACACACACATACACATATAAACACAAGACAATAAGACATTAAAATAACAGTGTTAAAATTAGTGTGCATTAAGAAACCTGATTGCTACTGGGATAAATGAGTTTTTAAATCTGTTTGTTCTACATTTGGGTTGTAGAAACCTGCGTCCAGATGGAAGCAACCTGAACTCGTCATGGAGTGGGTGATCAGGGTTTGCCAGAATCTGCCTGGCCTTGTTCACTGACCTCACCTTGTGTAGGTCTGCGAGGTTCTTTAGGTCTATGCCAGCAGTTTTGCTGCACATCCTGACAATCCCCGAGAGTTTGCTCTTGTTCTTACAGGTCAAAAGTCCAAACCAACAGATGAAGGAAAAGGTTAAAATAGACTCAATAAAACATGAATAAAACATTCTCATAAAAGTTGAATCAACATTAAAACCACAAAGCTTCCGATAAAAATACATCCTCTGGTGGGCCTTTTTGCAAAGTGAATTCACGTGAAGGTCAAAGGTCAATTTATCATCGAAAACAGTTCCCAGGTATTTATATTGTTGCACTACCTCCACAGCTTCACCGTTAATGACCACGGGAGCTGTTACTGAAGAATTTTTCCTGAAATCGATTATCATCTCCTTTGTTTTAGAAACATTTAGTTTTAAAAAGGAAGACTCACACCATTCTGTGAAGTCCCCAATCACAGGCCCGGGGTCTGGGTCATCACTGCTCAGAAGGGACAGGATGACAGAGTCATCAGCAAACTTGACAATGTGACGCTGAGGGAAATGGCTGCAACAATCGTTTGTGTATAAAATAAATAAAAGAGGCGAAAGAACACAGCCCTGAGGGGAACCAGTAGAGGACAAAAGGACATCAGAGAGGACCCCATTAACTCTCACCCTCTGAGACCGAGCAGTTAAAAAGTCCACAAGCCAACATATGAGGCCGAAGTCAAGACCGTACAGACTTTGTAATTTCTCTGCTAAAATGTGGGGCTGGATACAGTTAAAAGCAGATGAAAAGTCAATAAAAAGCAATCTTACAAATGTTTTTGCACCTTCAAGGTGTCCTAAAACCTTATTTAAAAGAGTTCCTGTTGCGTCTTCCACCCCTCTATGTGAACGATAAGCAAATTGAAGTGGGTCCAAATGATCTTCAACTTTTGACAAGAGGGTCTTGTGAACCAGTTTTTCAAATGACTTCATGACTAAAGAAGTCAGGGCAACAGGCCTGAAGTCGTTCAGGGAATGAGCAGTCTTGGATTTTGGGATCGGAACAATGACAGAGTCTTTCCAGAGCTGTGGGACCGTGCAGGTTTGAAGAGACATGTTAAAAAGAAAACAGAAGATATCTGCAAGCTGCAGGGCACAGTTCTTAAGAATACGACCCCCTATACCATCAGGACCCGGACTTTTCCTTTCTTTCGTCTTTAAAAATATGTTAACCACACTTTCAATATCAATAGTCACTTTTGCACTTGATGACGTTTCTTTAAAAACAGAAAGCTCCTCTGTAAAATCATTAGTGTTAAAACGATTGTAAAACAAATTAAAATCATTTGACAGTTCCAAGGCAGACGATGAGTTAAGAGTGATGTGAGTTTTCTTATTTGGCATCCCCATCGACTTAACACCCTCCCATGCTAGCCGGGAGTTATTGGACCTGAACATATTTTCCACCCTCTCCTTATAGTTTACTTTAGCTACTTTTAATTCCTTCCTCACTTGTTTTTTTAGTATGTGGTATTGAGTCAAATCCCCCTTTTTAAAGCTAATGTTGCGTAAATTTATTGTTTTTTAACTGATTTGGAGATCCAAGGTTTATTGTTTGCAAAAATTGTGACAGATTTCCTGGGAATGACTGATCCCTCACAAAAATTAACATAAGAGGAAATTGTGTCAGTAAGTTCCTCTAAATTAACGCAAGTATTTTTAAACAAATCCCAGTCTGTGAAGCTAAAACAGTCTTGAAGATTCTGGATGGACTCTTCCGACCAAACCGGAACCAAACGTTTCTCCGGCTTGTGTTTCCTCAGGACGGGTTTGTAGTGTGGGACAAAATAGACAACATTGTGGTCAGATGAACCAAGCAGAGCTCTGCTCAGGGATTTAAAAGCATCTTTCACCGTGCCGTAACACAGGTCCAAACATTTGGTAAGTGTTGGCTTTGATTCTTATCTCGCCCCAAATTCGTTGTTTGGTTCACTTTGGATCAGAAAAAAGGAGGTACGCTGAATACATGACAAACGCTCACTTAAAGTTCCAAACCAGTTTAATTAATCATAAGTTTAAAAAGTCACAGAATACATTTGTTATATTTTATAAGCTATATATATATATGATCTCATATGAGAAGACAGAGAGAGAAAGAAAGAAAGATAGGAGAACAAAGAGAACATGAATGCGCATTCAATGGAGACAGCATACAACCTGATGGGTTGGTCCCTCGTGGCCTGCTTCTGCGTTGTCTGTTGGAGGATGGAAACTTATACTTTTATACTCTTCTGTGGGGCGTTTTCTGCTCTCAACCAATAAGAGAAGTTTTGCTTTGTTTTCTTGTAGGGTGTTTCCTGCCTTAACCAATAAGAGCAGTTTTGCTTTGTTTTCTTGTCCTACCCCACTGCCAGAAAGCTTCTGTTCTGGTTTACCCAGGCCTCAGGGGGTTTCAGCTTACTCTGGTTTCCAAAACTAAATATACAACAATGCTGAGCACCCACAAATCACACACACACTAGTAGACCACCAAGTGACCAATCAGTGCAACTGGACACCAAACCACACCAAAGACACACATAGATTAGGGCTTGTTCTGACACTCCCTGACTGAGCAAACATGCAGAACCAGAGAGTGGCTTTCAGTGGACTTCTCCCAAGCCAAATATCTGCAAAGTCATAAAACTGACAGACAGACAGAGAGGACACAAACTGCATCATTTGAAAACCCCTTCTGGTGGAGTAAAAACACGAAGAATAAAATATTTTATTTCACAACAAACCCCCTTTGGACCTCAATTCCTGAGGTCCATCCCAAAAGAAATAAAATCACACACCTAATAACGCAACTAAACGTATATATAAACAATATTCAATCAGTTTTTTTCAAAATCCTCCAAGTTATAGTTTTTTAACAAAAGCAGTTGGCGCATCACTTCAGGATCCCTCTTCTCCAGGGTAGACGTGATAAGTCGAACCGTTAGAGACCTCAGACAAGGCACACAGCAGCACCCGCAAGTTATAAGTATGCCTAAGAAAATAGCCAATGATACCATTATAGATACAAACACCTGTTTCCAGGGACCGAAGATCTTTATCAGCCAATCGTCCAGTGGGTCGTCCAGACCCGAATGAATTTATTAATATGCAAATTGTAGAATATAAGGAAATATATGCAAACTATGAACGATAATAATAGTAAGCGCTTAGGATATTGCAGAATTATGAACCTTAAGTTTCCCAAGTTCCTCCTCCAGCAGCAAGGCAGTTGTCTCCCTTGAACACACAAAAATAGAGAAAGAACACAAGATTTATATCACCATCACAGAAACATTAATATACTTTTTGAATGTGCCACACGTACTCAGGGGCATTCCCCTGGCGTTGCTCGGGAATGTCCTCCTATGTCCCCGAGTTTTCTTCGTGTTATGTGAAACTCTAATATGTAATGTTTTTATCGTTCTAGGTGTCTGTTCTATGTGTGGATATTCCTAGCACCGAGTGGCCCCATAAAACAGAGTCCTTCTGGGCCCGCACGCAACTATACTCGGCTACTTTGGTCTACCAAGGCACAAGAGTTCGAATGCGACCTCTTCTTGTCGTCCAGCCCAATCCTTTAGCTCCTTCCTGGTTCACGGGCTGGAGCACACTGAACCGTGTGGATCCCCTGGCATTGACACGCACTGCCTGTGGTGTGCGTTCAGCGACCCCACACGGGTCCGTACTTGACCAGGGCTGTCTGGTCTTGCCTCCTGTAAAATCTGTTGAGAAAATCTAAACCACAAACTTTCGACTCGTTAGACTACAACAGGGCCTTCTTGGTTTAACCCAATTCACTCATCTAAGAGAAGGCCCAAACGTGGGTAAATCCATATGAGTTAAATTACTCTCTATTGTCTATCCATAAACCCACTCACAATGGTGCTGATAAGTCAGATTCTAAAACGTAAGCCAATTTCTCCAATGTTATATTAAAATTTGTACCCGGAAATGTGCAATAAAACAAAAATAGAGTTCCATCCTTACCCCCTCAGCTGGAGCATTTCCAGGAACCACCTATAATAAACAGAATGTGCCATAGCAAACAACACCCAACAAATTATAAATCAGTAGTACAAAGAATTAATCATGCATGTTAGTTGGGTTTGGGAGAGACTTAATCTTCATTAGGGTTAGTTATGAGTAGTTTTTAAGGCGGTTCATACTTACAAAAATACTGTACCTTTTCATTCAGCTTATAGCAGAAATTACACACATAAAAGTAACATCGCAAGTGGCGGCAGAGCATAATTCACAAAACATTGTACACCTGTGGTTCTATACACCTTTTTCCTGAGTCAATAAGTCACATGTCGTCTCGTCAAGTCAATTGCTATAAATCTACAGAACCATCATATTTCTAAACACCCTCTGATCAGGTCCACTTCAGGTTTGAGTGGTTTGAGCCTGCAGGCCAGGAAACATTTCCAAGGGGCGTCCCCCATCCTGCTTCACACACATTTCACAGAGGGGAAAAAAAACAGTGTTGTTAATTGCTCATTTGAAATATGCTTGCATCAATACTCCTTCCTCCATGACATGATTAAAGAAAATAAAACGTTCAAGACCGATGCCGCCTCAATATCAACGCAAGTGAACTTTGTTTATAACGCCAATTTATCAGTTATCCTTATTATTCTTTGTATACTAAAATGTATTTACCATCTTTTAGTTAATTAGTTATTTCTAGGAACATTTGTCAACCTAGTTGTTTCTAGGAAACATTTACAATCTAGTTATTTTCTAGGAAACATTTACAATCTAGTTATTTCTAATTAGTTATTTCTAGGGACCAATTCCAACCTCTCTATTTTTAGAAACATCTGTCAACCTCTTAACCCCCTTTTGAAACAAAACTCTACCTTGTTTCAATTATGCCAAAGTTATTTGGTTAATAAATTGGAAATTGTGTCTAAATTTACCATCCTTTAACCTAAGCACTAGTGTCAGATGTTTCCTAAACCTCAGCCTATTGCCACCACTAATTTGGTTTTCACAACCATATAGCTAACTATAATCTACGATATCATCTCATTTTCTTTAAAATTATAATCATTTACCAAAATGTACCCCTTGTGACACATCAGATTCCCAACATGCACTCCGCCAAGGATAACTGCAAAAACAAAAATATAAAATTAACTTCGTTTTGGGGTCAGGAGCTAGGATCATTTCCCTTGCTTTCCTTAAGCTTCACCACAGAGTTACAGGAACCAGAAGATGCAAGTCGTCAGATCCACCTGAGCACAGTATAACTGAGAATCACGAGGCCCGCGCTAGCAGGCCCTAAATGTGCCTATTTGTTTCATTTAAGAAATTTATCATAGCAACTGTAGTTTTGATCCCGGATACTAAGATCAATGACAGAACCTAACAGATCAATATGGGTGCGGCCTTTGCTGGTATGAGTGTGTAACAATATAGGAGTTATTAGTCAGTTTTCTGACTACCTATAGTTTAGACGTGCAGCTATGAGCAGACTTTTATCTGCACAAACTGCCACCAAAGTGCGGGGTCTCAACTTTTTCAGATTAAATCAACAAATCTAACGATGTGATTAGCCAGAAATGTAATTTCACGCTTAGACTTCAATTTATGTTGGTCTACCAAAAGAATAGACCTTTTATTGAAACTATCACAAAAATTACATAAACATTTGTATCGATATTAGCTCTGATTTAATAACTACGTTGACAAGAATTCAAATTAAAACAAACAGACAGTTGGACCTTTCTGTTGGCACATTACTTAAAGTTTACCATGATGAAAACAAACATATTAAATACTTATGAGAAGAAGAAATAGGAGGAAGAAGATGAAAGCCAAGTTAACTGAAATTAATTATTTGAAATAACCAGAGTGGCACCTTTCCCATACGGATCAGGCTGAGCCTCCGACACGTGCAGCATACAGACAACGCCTCTTTACCTGGTGACGAGACGTCTTGCGAGGTGAGGACTGAGAAGTCTGTGGACACTAACGGACTGTGTGGTCCAGTGAGCGTCCAGAGGACTTCGTGCGTGTATGACTGGGTCAGACGAGCGGGAGCACGCATTCACCGGCAGAAACAGGCCCCAATCGCACTGGTTGGACTTTCAAAGTAAAACTTCAGAAAACAAATTCTTTCAGAAAATGAATGTTGAGGCACAGCAAGGCTTTGCTGCGACTCTCAGCTGAGACGTGGGTCGAGTTGGCACAATGACCGGGCCGTCTATCAGCTTTCTCCAGGGAAGAGAGCAGGTTGACCGTTCGTTCTCCTCGCAACACTAACTTCCAAATAGGAAGTGCCCATTATATAGGGGAGGTGGGGTCTAACCCACCTTCTTAATGGCTACAGGCTGGTTTCACAAAATAAAAGATGGAAGTTTAATTTCATAGGTAGAAAGTCTCTTGACGGACAACAGGAAAACTGTTTACATAACTCGGCCAGATGGCCTGCCTGTTAGCAGAGAAAATGTTATGTCTAACTTCATAGACAACACAAAAGAAGCTGCAAGAGAACAGCTCTTACCCTGACTTCTGCCTTAGCGACAGAGTCTTGCTTGCTTTGCAGAAATAAAACCAGCAGAAGGTCATAGCTCATGAAAGTAACAGATCATCATTAATAATGACAAAAATATACTGTAGATCAATTCTGAATTAACACACATTAAAGAGAAAGTTCAATCTGATTAATTAGTGTCCATTAATTCATAATAATTGTAAAAATATATAAGTGTCCATCTGTCTCCTTGAGGGCTTCAAGAAGGTGTAACCCTTAGAGTTTCAGAGAGATGTGGAGAGGTGTACTTGAAGGTCAAGACAAAGGCCTATATCACTACAGTCCCCCTTTTTGGAAGTCATCGCCTGTCCTTGGGGATGAGTTCCAACACGAAACGATACCACCGAATGTCTCTGACCTTTATGTAATCCAGCAAGTGGAAAAAAAAAATTTCAAAAATATACTCCCATAATGTTTTTGGAAATTCCATACTGTTCGTAGGTAATCCCATTGCGGCAAGCTTTTAATCCTTTGGAAAACATAGTCTGTTAACCCATGGAGAACTGAGTCTGTGATCCCTTGGAAAACAAAGTCTTATAATCCACAACGGTAAATCCACAACGATGGGGGTTATTGATTTCATCAGCAAGAATGGAATTTAATCAGCATGTAGAGGGGATCCCTCGATTGAAGCAGAGGAGGCGGCCCTTGGATGAAGGTTGAAGACCAACGTTGGATCAGCAGGTCCCCACATCGAAGGTTGCAGGCTGGATGGCTTCCAGTCGGTGCCACCCTGGTTCAATGTGTCATGCAATTATGTGGTTTTAGGTGGGCTTATGATTGGGATTCTACATTAAGCCTTACCTATATGCACCTGGTATGTAAGCTATCATGGATTAGATCAGCTAAAATTACCAATTAAGGGGTGGATCAATGCTGTAAAAATCAGAAATAGGGATCTATACCTATAGAAATGTGGAGGGCTTCTGTAACGAAGGCCTCTTCATTCAAACTATTCCTCCATTCATTATTTAGTTTAGGTTAAACTAAAATAAAAAAATGAAATCTAGTTTGGTCTAAATGTCTGTTGTCTTTTAGACGAACGACGCAAGATTTGGTAATCCCTAAAAATTTTGAAGTCTATGGCGAGACTCATCAAAATGAATAGATCTAGAATAGAAACGATCGAATCGGTTCTACCTAAATGATTGGGAGATCAGTGTAGATTATAGTACCTTAAGTAGTATTAATCTACAATGACTCTTCAAAGATTGAGATCTTTAACAAAATGAACAGCATGTTGGCATAGTTAAAATCCATTTAAGTCTTCAACTTATCAACAATCAAAACCTCTTTTGGCTGGGAGTGTTCAGAAAACAATAACAACTTCAATAACACAAAAGTAGCAATTAAGCAACTAAAAACAACGTTTCACTACGTCAAACTCACTCTGGTCGTCAGATTCCAACGTGTCACACACAAGAAAAACAGTTCTTAGCTTTATAACCGATGTCAATTAAATCCTGCAGATTTAAACGGTTGTTAAGGTTAGTTTTTTGTTGTGGGTTTTATGCTTAGCGTTTCTAAGTTCTAGTTGGAACGGTTTCTTTTCGCAACTAGTATAGTTTAAACTGTTTAGTTTATTTACTATCCTGTGCTTGGACGACCTTGTTTTCCCATGAAGTCTGTGAGTTTGCGAGATCTTTGTCGTTTGTGGGGTTATTGAAATCTTTGTCCTTGACATGGGCATGGCCTAACATCACCCCCCTGTGGTCATGAGGGACCAAGCACACGGGTGTGGACGTCCGTCCATGGGCACGAGTTAGGATGCCATTGTTTAGTTTAAGCTGTTCGCGCAGTTTATGGGGAACCTTGTACAGGAACCTTATAGGTCTCGGCCAACGTATCTCTGTACGTTTACCTCTTTCTGCGTAATGCAGGTGTGTCACAACTGTCGGCGCCGTCGCAGGCGTGTCTCTGTCGTTGTGATGTATGTCTTCCCACTTCATGAATGAAGAGGTGCTCTTTGAGTCTGTAAGAACTATGTCATCTCTGAGTAGTTCTAGATTCAAATGCTCTTGAACCAAGGTTTCATAGAAAGCTTGGCTGATGACTGAATTACCTGTCCCAGAGGACAGCACAGCGTTCTCGGTGTGTGATCCTTGGATCTCTACACCGTCCTCTACCTGTGGTAGGAAGTGTGAGTCTGCCCCCCTTTTGTTTGAGGAGGGGTCCTCAACATCAGTAACAATGAAGTCCAAGTGACTGTCAGCGTGTTGTAGACTGTCACTACGTGGGCTCAGATGTCCTTGAACCAAGACTTCACTGAAAGCATGGTTGTTTGCCGAATTACCTGTCCCAGAGGACAGTACAGCGTCATCGGTGTGGGACTCTTGGATCTCCACACCTTCATCTACCTGTGGTAGGAAGTGGTCAGGGAGTGCTGAAGGTGTCAGCTCGCAGAGGAGGTTCTCGTGTTGGTCCAGAGTCTGGTCCAACTGTTGAGTCTCCTCTGTCTCACCTGTAGTTGAAGGTTCACTTACCGGGTCTGTGGTCTCGGTTGGGGAATCCCATGTGACCTCAGCGGTACCTGTTGTTAGACAGTCAGTGTCCTGACCTTGGGGAGGTACCACGATTGGCAGTGGACTGCTCACTGTGGTCCACAATGTCTGATTGCCATAATTTATAATCGCTTCAAAGCGATTTATAAAATCTTGGCCAACCACAAATGGAGTCTGGAGTGAGTCAAGTTCAGACACATATACCGGATGGTATAGTGACATTTCGCCAATCCGCATGTGAACCATGGCTATTAGGGTTGTTCTCGTCTTTGCGAGGCCCTGTTGCTCACCATAAGTGTATCTCACAAAGGGTATTCGCCTGCCAACATCGTTAGCGGCGGTCCTTAGCTCCTCAAACAGTTCGGCTGACATGGCAGACACGTCTGAGCCGCTAACCAGGAGCGCTTCTTGCTCTAGGACCCCTTCCAATGTGAGTGGGAGGTAAGCTCTCTTAGCTTTACCCCTTCTTACAAAGTGACACAGAAACCGTTCAGGTTTTTCCACACGTGTCTGTGTACGTGTGACTCTGTCCGTGTAATCATCGTCGCTGTCAGCATCATGATGGCTGTCTGCCTCATGACCTTCAGGATGTGGATTCTCAGCAATTTGTTTGCTGTCAGTATTTATGTCAGTGTTGACGTTGTTGTTGTCAACTGTGTGCACTGAGTTGTTGCAAAAGACAGTGCTGCGCGTCGCTACATCAGGATGAACAACGTTGTTTGTGTTATCATCAAGGACAACGTCACACGTTGTGTCAGCTTGGTCAACCACTGTAACATTCAAATCATTTGACAAACAACTCACAACCTCAGTCACGTTCTCGCGCGGAGGCGCCGCTCCCATAATCTGGAGCTTGTGTGACTCTTTGCACGTCTCGAACTGTGCAGTTCGAGGGGCAGGGGCAGTAGGGCCGCCTCTCGTGGGTACATGTCGGGACAGACCATTTTTCAATGGTTCACAGCGTCCATGCAACCGCCTTCGAATCTCACCCATTGTGAGATCCATGAGAGAACTCTGTTGGTTCGATCCGAACCATCTGTGTTCATCTAGAGAGCGAACACCTGCCTCGTGTGGTTCACTGCTCATCTCAAGGTTTTCAACCTGAGGGGCAGGGGCAGAAGAACCTCCTGTGAACTGATCTGAGTCACTGGTCCAGCTGGACTTGACCTGTTGTTTGTTATCATGAGGGACCTGTTCAATGTTGCACGCTGAAGGAGAGGGAACCTCTTCTAATGTCTGCGAGTGGGATGTGACCTTTTGACCTGTACAAACCTCTGATGGTATCCTAGGTTGTATTTCGGCCTCAAAAACTGACGCAGCATATCGTCTTATCACTTCCATGGAATCTTTTTCTGCAATCAACCTTGAAATGAACACATTTCATTTGAAAAGGCATAAGATTCATAATGAAAAGACGTTTAAACTCCATATTTTCCTCTAGTCCAGGAATAGTTTTGCCCCCGGAGTAGACCGAGATTAGCCTGTCGTAGAATGACAGGGGATTTTCCCACTTATCCTGACGGACGTTCCTAGCAGCTAAGTAATTAGCATACGATGAGGCAGATTCCCCCAAAATGCGTGGAGCACGGGCAGGAATCCCAAGGCCCCCATCCATCCATCTAGGATAAACAGAACAAGAGGCCTCCTCAGGTGGTTCACCTGTTTGAACGTCCATCTTTGTACTGATGTTCTGTGAAAAATCAAGTAAAGTGGGTCCCATTTCGCAGCTTGCAAATATGCAAAGTGTATGAGCTGCTCAGAAAACATCCAAGATGTTAAATGAAATAAAAATCAGTGACGTCTAGTAATTTGTCGACCTGGCTGTGACAAGGTCCAACAAAAACGGCTGTCGTAGTGAGATTTTTGTGAAAATCAAAACAAAAGAAGCCTCATGTGTGATATTTTAAACTTGCAGTTTAAAATAAAAATAAAAACAGTTTGTTTTGCACAGAATCAATGATAAAAGTGTCAAATTTTATCAACAACAGACATGTCTGTATGAAATCTGTGCAACTGATCTGCCATCAACATTTGATTTATGTGAAAATCAAATGAAAAGTGTGCTGTGAGGACAATATTTCAAAATGTCACCCGTTTAAAACAGGAACATTCAACATGTACACATTACAGGAAGACTGCGTCTTCTCCAGTAACCAGCAGGGGGCACAGCGCTGGAAATGAGTTTATCACAGCGACTGTAATTTCTCTATCTGACCGCTATAGAGGCGCTGTTATCACCAGCGAGCGCAGCTGTAGCTTTTAGCCCACACAGACATCCAACATAGATGAAAAGCATCAATCAGACAGATCTAAAGCGTAACGTGATAAGCTCTAGAACCCAGGCTCACAAAACGAAATCATGTGAGCAAAATCGGTTGACTGTGAAACCCTTTAAACTGCGTTTAAAAGAAATAAGGTCGGTCCTCATAAAACCGGCAAAATCGGTGTCACGTGACCTGGTCACATGGCGATCGGCAGTTTTTCAGAGCAACCGGCTCTGTCCCCCCACTAAAATCTCAAAAACACCGCGATTAAACAGTCTTTTCAAAGACAGTAATGGACAAACAAACACGGAAACTCGTCTGAGACAAGCAGCAAGTGAAATTTGACGAGGAGCGGGGCTTCACCCACTGCGCATGCGTCAAAACATACAGCGTAATCGACCAATCACAGCGAAGACAGAACTGTAGTTCTAAAACCCAAGTGTTCATGGGAAATTGTGTCTTCCAAACCTAACGCCGCCCACAAGCGACGTGCCGTTCGAGCGGTGCGTTCACGGACCTGCGGTCTTTTGAACTCCAGCGAGGAACGGACTTTTTAACGTCCTAAAACAGTCATAAATATCGCAAAACACCGCGGTTAAGCCAGTCTTCGACGATATTACGTGCATAGAACTCAAACAACACAAATAACCTGTTAGAAATGTGTGCAAAAATGAATCTGACAACCAGAGTCTACAGAAACCAACGTTCTTGAACGCGACACACAATGGACCAATCACAGCGTTTTAAGCAGCCATCTTGTCTCTCGGTACCGTTAGCTTAGCTCGGTCCAAAGCACTGGACTCTCTTCCACAAAATAAACGTATTTTTACACCGCAGAAAATACTGTCAATGAGCTAAAACACAACCAAGCTAGCTCTCACGCCCCCAGGGGAGGCAGCACTCTAACTGTGTACAACCACGGACATTACGTCCAACGGAACCGGAACACAGTCCGGTCCAAAAGCTAAGTGGGCTTTACCCGAACCTCGGCAAACACGTTGTAACAGATTAGGTAAAATGGAGCAGCAAATTTGTGAAACAGACCTTCAACAGCAAACCGCAGATGTAACAAGATGAAGCAGTGGTGACACGGCGGTCACAAAATGAACAATGCAAGCAGCCTCGTGACACGTAATGAAACGTCTCACAAAAACAAACAAAACATTTATCACTCAGCAGCTTCAAACAGACGTTGAAATGTGAAACATCAAATAATTCTATCGGCAAAATAATCCAGACAATGCCACGATCAGCAACTCCCGGACACTCCACCAGCCAGAACTATTCTTATAAGCCCAAAACCAGGATGCAAACTAATGCCAACAACCGTAACAATAAGCTACAAAAACAACTTATCAATCTAATCTTTCAGAAGACCGTCACTGGCCACCATTAAATGTAACAATATAGGAGTTATTAGTCAGTTTTCTGACTACCTATAGTTTAGACGTGCAGCTATGAGCAGACTTTTATCTGCACAAACTGCCACCAAAGTGCGGGGTCTCAACTTTTTCAGATTAAATCAACAAATCTAACGATGTGATTAGCCAGAAATGTAATTTCACGCTTAGACTTCAATTTATGTTGGTCTACCAAAAGAATAGACCTTTTATTGAAACTATCACAAAAATTACATAAACATTTGTATCGATATTAGCTCTGATTTAATAACTACGTTGACAAGAATTCAAATTAAAACAAACAGACAGTTGGACCTTTCTGTTGGCACATTACTTAAAGTTTACCATGATGAAAACAAACATATTAAATACTTATGAGAAGAAGAAATAGGAGGAAGAAGATGAAAGCCAAGTTAACTGAAATTAATTATTTGAAATAACCAGAGTGGCACCTTTCCCATACGGATCAGGCTGAGCCTCCGACACGTGCAGCATACAGACAACGCCTCTTTACCTGGTGACGAGACGTCTTGCGAGGTGAGGACTGAGAAGTCTGTGGACACTAACGGACTGTGTGGTCCAGTGAGCGTCCAGAGGACTTCGTGCGTGTATGACTGGGTCAGACGAGCGGGAGCACGCATTCACCGGCAGAAACAGGCCCCAATCGCACTGGTTGGACTTTCAAAGTAAAACTTCAGAAAACAAATTCTTTCAGAAAATGAATGTTGAGGCACAGCAAGGCTTTGCTGCGACTCTCAGCTGAGACGTGGGTCGAGTTGGCACAATGACCGGGCCGTCTATCAGCTTTCTCCAGGGAAGAGAGCAGGTTGACCGTTCGTTCTCCTCGCAACACTAACTTCCAAATAGGAAGTGCCCATTATATAGGGGAGGTGGGGTCTAACCCACCTTCTTAATGGCTACAGGCTGGTTTCACAAAATAAAAGATGGAAGTTTAATTTCATAGGTAGAAAGTCTCTTGACGGACAACAGGAAAACTGTTTACATAACTCGGCCAGATGGCCTGCCTGTTAGCAGAGAAAATGTTATGTCTAACTTCATAGACAACACAAAAGAAGCTGCAAGAGAACAGCTCTTACCCTGACTTCTGCCTTAGCGACAGAGTCTTGCTTGCTTTGCAGAAATAAAACCAGCAGAAGGTCATAGCTCATGAAAGTAACAGATCATCATTAATAATGACAAAAATATACTGTAGATCAATTCTGAATTAACACACATTAAAGAGAAAGTTCAATCTGATTAATTAGTGTCCATTAATTCATAATAATTGTAAAAATATATAAGTGTCCATCTGTCTCCTTGAGGGCTTCAAGAGGGTGTAACCCTTAGAGTTTCAGAGAGATGTGGAGAGGTGCACTTGAAGGTCAAGACAAAGGCCTATATCACTACAAGTGACTTCAGGACCATTTGTTCTCTTGTCTGTTTGGAGAACGTGTTCAGCTTTCTCTTGTTCCAGCCCCCAGTGAGACGTTCACTGGGTTCTGATTCTCGTCAGGATCCCCCCAAATCCGGACCGTATGTTCTGGCCATTTGTGTCTGATGACCATGTTTTGACAGTTCTTTGAGAAAGTCTTTGCCTCTGCTCGGCTGAAAGTTTCTGTGGACAGTCTTTTGTTCTTTTGGTGCCTTTGTTGTTTTCAGTCGTTCCTTGCGTAAGCCCCTCAAAAGTTCTTTGAGCAAGGTTGCATATGAGTCCACTCCATGTTGTTGTTTTTCCCAGTGAAGTCACAGTGAGTCAGTTTCTGGACACACCTTCATATTAAATCTGATCCGATCTGATCAATAACCACAGTAGCTGAGATTCAAAAGTCAGATGCTGCATGTGTTTTGACAGAGGCCTATCTTAATGCATATTTACCATTATGTGTTCTGTAAAGATGAGGTGGGATTCATAAGACTCACTCTTGCCGTTCCACAAACACTGTTCAATGAAGCTATTTAAAAAATTAAAAAAGATTAAAAAATCATTAACAGACCAAGATCAAATTAATTTTCTGTTAACCAGCTTTATTATAGATCCTTCGACAGAGGCATCTTTTAATCTGATCTGCACAACAGATCCAAAACATTAGTTTACCTAAAAGTGAAATAATCAATTTACCCTGAAACCAAAAAATACTGTAGCCTACTTTTATTTCAGAACATACAATGTACGGTTTTCTAAGACCCCTTGCTAGTATACAGTCTATGATAATTAGCAAATTCCTTGAGCCTTCTAAGATCTGCCTTCTTGTTGGATTTATTTATGTATCGTGTATATTTTCATGTCTAAACGGCACCGCTAGATGCCCTCCTAAATTGTCAATTTGAAATTATTAAGCTCAGTGGCTCATTTATTCAAAGTAAAAATATGGGCTCGTTCATTTTGGCCTGTTGTTCCAGGTATAACCAGGGGTGTCAAACTCATTTTGATCTGGGGGCCGCATACAGCTTAATCTGATCTCAAGGGGGTCAGACCAGAATACTCATTCCAAAAGTCCACTTTTTGTCTTTGTATTAGTGCAAAGAATAAATAAATTATAAAGATATTAACATTAAATTAATTGTCCTTTTACATTTTTACTCAGTTTAACATTTAAGTGCATTACATATTAAAAAACTGATCAGTGATTGCACGTTTTAAAACATTTATTCAACAAACTGTTTTGTTAAATACCCTGATGCATGCTCAATAATCCAGGTAGAAAAATCTAAAAAAGCTAAATCTGGGCTTCTGGACATTAAAAAAAACAGTTTTGTTAAAACCCTTTCCTGCATGTTAAAAGTGCATCAAAATTTAGAAATGAATGAATTTTAAATCCATTTTTCACATCTAGGAAGCAACTAGTCGATTTTTAAAATCCAATTCTCCACTTATTATAAATTGAGATTCAATTTATGTCCTCAATAGATTAAAATTAAAGGTGTATTTATTCAGGACCTGATTGTGAGGGCTACTCCCTCTCCAGCACTTTGAGATTTTTATTAATGAAAAGTGCGTTATAAATTGAATTCATTATTATCATTATCATTATTTATTTTTCTTCAAACCCCAATCTGTCCTCTTCTTTTATTCATCTGACTCCAAACAGTTATTAAAATCTGCACCTGCATCCTTTTACTTTTATTAAATGTTTCAGAACGAATAACCCAACTGGATGACTAAATTAAATCACAAATAAAAGTGACTCCGACCTGTTTTTGGCTTTTCTAGAAATTATTATGCTCCTGTCTGCAGTACCTTTTTTCGTCCATCAGGGGTCTCCATTATACTCAGGCTCAGTGTTGCCAGTTGTACGATAATTTTCGTATTTGTACGATAATTTTGCCCTCTGTACGATGCACGATCCATAATCCCGAAAAAGGACAATAATACGATAATTTCGCCATTCTGTGAACGTGTAGTTGAGATTGGTTTCCATCAGCCTGTCGCAACTGTCTGTCGGAGTTTTTTGTGAACCCTGAAGGCGTCTTGAAATTCCAGCTAATCGTGCTTTTCTAAATGTGACAGAAGACTTTCTGTAGAGCTCTTTTTCATTCAACCTTTATTTATACAGGCTAGCCTAGCCTCTTTAGTTGCCACCAGACAATAATGCGTATTAATGTCTATGGTTCCCCCCAGTACTGACGCCACAAAGCTGTGAGTGCCTGTTAGACGCTACAGTATTCAACAATAGAGTGACTTATTTTGTTTATGATGGGTGTACGATAATCCTACATTTCTCACCTGGCAACCCTTGGCGAGATTTATTTTGCTATTTTTACTGGGCGCAGCTTGGTAAAACTGTTCTGATGTGAAACGATTCGTTTACGGAATTTTTGTGGTGAATTTTAGCGTTTTATGAGTTGAAAAAGAGTCTAGGTTTGTGAAGTTATGCTGACGCTAACATCTGTTTACGTGCTGTGATTGGTTCAAAGGGATCACGTGAAACGCGATGCTGGTCGACAAATTTCAGTTTTGTTCACACAATTCTGACAGACTATCGGGCTCGTTTCGTTTCTATGCATGAAATATCGTCAGAAACTGTTTAAACGCGGTGTTTGAGATATTTACAAGTGTTTTAGACCGATTGAAAAGTCCGTTCGTACAAAATTCCAACGGTACGTCAAAGTCCATGAAGGCATCACGAACGACACGTCAACGGAAGTGACGTGGCCCAGATAGAGAAAAAAAGGGAAAAGATCGTTTTTTTTTTATATCTAAAAGTTCACAGAACTTGTTCTAAACATTTTAAACAAATCCATTCGTTTCTTAAATGAACGTTTGTTTAGGCGATTGTCACATCCAGGCTAAAACTCATCCCTAAAGTTGACGTTTAACCGATTTTATTGAAGCTACGGCTAAATGCTAAAAGGTAGTCAACGTGGCCTTAGAGTCAACAGCGCCTCTATAGCGGCCAGAATGAGTAATTACAGGCACATTGTGGTAAATTTAAGCTTTGAAAACCTGCAATCTGCTGGTTTAAAAGAATGAGAACAGGAAACATTTACACAGAATAGATGCTAAAACCTGCATTTATTTTAAAACATCTGTTAAAGTTATTCTGTGCACTCCAGTTTATTTTAAATAAAAAATATTTAAAATAACAAGGAAATCCATTTTCACTCCTGATAACTGTCAAAATACAGCAACAAAAACAGTTTCACTGAAACTGAAAAACATTCTTTTAAGGCATGATAGAACAGCATCCTGGGAACATTTTAGTGTGAATATTGCATTTATTTCAAATCTTTTGATAAGCGTTTGAGTAAGTAAAACGGAAATCATGCTTGCGTTAGTTAGTAACTGTTGTTAAAAAAATAAGTTCTATTTAAAGTTAACACTGCTTGCATTTAACTTTTTCAAGTTCATTAAGGGTAAAGCCTGAAAGGAAGGTACTTATGAATAAGGATACTTATTACACAGTGAAACACTTAAACCAGAAAGCTGGTTAGTTTGATTGACTCACCGTTAAACTGAAAGAAAAGATTTATTTGCACACATTAAATTAAGAACCGTCTTGTTGATTTTTCACAAGAATCAATACAAAGATGGAAGTTCAAAAAGTTGCGCGTCCAAGGTTTAGGAAGTATGAGCATCTTGTTGACTCATACAACAAAGGGTGCCAACTGGAACCCCCAAGCCAAGGACCTGCTCCCCCTGCACCTCGCACAGAGAGAGAATCTGTCTCAAAGCATGGTGACTACTCAGCTGCTCTTAATGTCTTGCAGAAAAAAGGTGAACATCCTTTGATGTATTTTGACAGGATTCTCCAGGCGTACCAGAGTGACATAAAAGAACCGGGCCTGGAAGAACAGGTACTTTTCAGGGTTGCTTTCAGCAAAAATCTCCTCCCTGAGATAAGATCTGAGCTGTGCACCATGGGTTTGTTTAAAAAGCAAACCATGGAAGAAATAAAACAGTGTGCTGTAAATGTTTTCGAGGCTCACCTGCAAAGCAAGACACCCTTACAGGTGTCCCCAGGTGAGTTGGAAGAAACTCCCGCTAAGCATGGTGGATGCCTAGCTGCAAAGCACATCTTGCAAGAGAAAGATGAACACACTGCTACATATCGCTCTAGACACATAATAACCAGTGTTACTGGAGAGATTCTGTGTGGAAGTGAGTAAATTACTGTCAGCGCGGCACACACAGGATACAGTAGTGTTACTCGAGTAAGAGACAGTAGAAACATTGACTGACTGTGGGCCAACTGAATAGTATCTGCCAAAAGAAGGTTAAACAGAAGTTGATAACGAGAAGTCTCCCTAAACACAGCTTTACTCCTCAAAGTGTACAGTGTGGTCACATTAATGAAAAGGAACACACAGCATGGCAGCGTTGTCACAATGGTACATACCACTAACCAAGGGAACTCCTGATATTGTACCTTAACTGTGGTGTTCATCTGAGTTTAAGTTGTTAACAATTAATAAAATATTTTAAAAAAAACTTTAGAAATTTTCAATATAACAGAGAAACAAAACTATTGTTCAATCAACCACATTTAACTCTTGAAAACAGATGTTACAAAGTTTGTATCTTAAATGGAATCCTACCCTCCTTCCATGTTTTTGTTGTCATGGTCTGGATGAACCGTCTTTACACTATTTATAGGGTTCATCTATGCACACACCCCTCCTATGAGTTGTCACCTTTCTGAAAGTTGTTTTGCTCATTTGTGTATGTTCAATGTGGAACATGGCTACAAAGTAGACATTTGACACCATCTGTTGGCTTCCTAAGATAACTGTCACTAATTGGAATTTTATAATGTATGTGAATGTTGTTGAACAGTATACTGAGATGACGTTTGTTGTGTATTGGCACTACACAAACAAATTGAATTCAGTCTAATTTATTTTAATTATGGATTTTCATAAATGCAAAGAAATTAATCACTGTAAGAAACAATTGTTGATACATTAAAACATGTACCAATAATTTGGGGTTTGTGCCACAGGAGGTAGAACCTTTAGCCAGATTGTTTATTTTAGTTTATTTTTTATGTATAACCTATTCTCAGTGAGACAGTGGCCCATCTTCTGGTTGAGTGAATGCTGGCGCAAATTGCTGCTGTGAATTACTACTTCTCCTACTCTGCTCCTGCTGCTTCCTGGAATATCTTACAAAAAGATCTGAAGCTCTCGGCCTTGACCTCTCTAAATGGTTTTAAGAATCTGTTGGAATCCTGAAAAAAACCAATGCAGACATGTTCCTGTTATTGATTTTCTACATCTACTTTATAATCTGTCTGTTTTGCTACTTTGATATCTTTGTTTTAATTTGTTTAAAAAAATAGTATTTCTCTTTTATGTTTGTCTATTGTTGATTGTCCAAGAAAATCTACTGTTGCTGTTGTCATCATTCTTTAGTTTGTAGACAGGTCTCTCTTGTAAATGAGTCCTCGAGGCTCAATGAGATTAACCTGACTAAATAAAGGTTGAATGAACTACCTCAAATTGCTGCCATTTTTACACCAATTTTAATTTTTTACTTAATTGTATTATGTTTTACGTGACATTTTTTCTCTCCAAGTCTACCATTAATTGACTTGGTGCCTCAGAGGAGATGAGGAAATGTGCGGTGCTTTGTCTCACGGAATCATGGCCTAATAGCGACATGCTGGACTCACAGTTCCAACTGGACGACAGACTTTTTTTTAGCGGACTGCTACAGCGAGCTAACGGGAAAATCACGGGGACGCGGGGTATGCATTTATGTGAGTAAAAGTTGGTGTACAAACAGTTCTCTGATAAACCACCATTGCTCTAAGGTAGAGGATGACACAGGAGTTTCCATGTTCTTTTTTGATTATTGGTCAGTTCCCGCTCCTGTCTGGTCCCATTAACTTTCAATCCTGTCATGTCCTGGTCACGTGATTCACAGTGAGGTTGACTCCGGTCCCACCGGAATCCTGCCGGATTCACGTGACCCGCGGTACTCCCGAAAAATGTTATCCTCTACTCCAAGGCTTTGGAGCAGCTAATAGTGAAATGTCAACCACATTATCTACCCCGTGAGTTCACAACCATGTTCATAACAGTTGTTTACATAGCTTTGGATTCTAATGCTATAGACGCTCTACAGGAGCTGCATGATTTTTTTTTGCCTTGCACTGGTCGCAAGCAGCTGCTTCTTGCCTTTCCTCTCCCTCTTTCCTCACCCTGCGTGGCCCTTTGTCTTGTCTGCAGTTCCTTTGCACTCTCTCGAACGCAAAGTGATTATGGATTTAGATAATGGGCGATCAACTCTATTGACAAGATATTTTTTCTACAAAGAGTCAAGGTCGGGGAGAGCCAGCTGCCCGTCACAGACGTACCCTGGCAGTTACGTGATGGATTCTGGAGGCGAGTGAAAGGTCAAGTGTCTGTCAGTCCTGTCTGTGGACGATGTATATAATTGGATTTATGATGGAAAAGCTTTACTGTTTGGCTTCGTGGAGCATTGTTCTGTCGGAATTTGAGACAATTGGATTGGATCGCCCATATAGAAACTCAAGGCTACAGGAAAAGTAAACTGTCTGTCTGAAGAAAAACAAGAACCAAGGCTTATCTAATCTGGCTACAAACAGCCTTGGGATGTGAGCGCTTCCAGGACAGCTGGCTGAAAACATCACAGAACTATGGCTGAATCTGAATGAGGTGCACAAATTTCTCTTGGGTCATGCGTGACCGAGGGATCCAACTGCATCTGTCGCCCCCCCACCCCACCTCTCCCTGGCTAACTTTCTGTGTGCGCTTATCAGGAAAGCAGCTGGCTGTAAAACATCACAGAACTGTGGCTGAATCTGAATGAGGCTCATGGACAAACCTCACTGCTTGGACCTCAAAATGCAAATGTGATTTGTCTTAAATGTGTGCTTGCTGGTAGAGTTTTTGATGTTTCATATGGTGTCCTGAAAGACAAAATGTGATATATCATTTTTGTAATACCACTATTACCCTCATGGTTCTTCCTTTTTCACACCTGTAACCTTCATCCCGATATGGATGGGAGAGGCCGTGCTTAAAGACAAAATGTGATATATCGTTTGATGTCTCATATGGTGTCCTGATAGCAACAGCTTCACACACGTAGTCCCCTTCAGGATGACTGTGCGTACATATTCACGCTGTACTGGTGCAAACTTGTGCAATGTTAATAAAAGTACTCTGACTCTGACTGATGATATTAGCTTTCTGCAGAACAAACACCCTGAGACCATGAAATAAGAGTTTTTAGTATTAATGGTTTCTGACTAATGTTTATCAATTTTTATGCTAAGAGTTAATGCTTTCTGATACTTTCTGCAACACTTGTGAGTTGCATACATGCCTGGAGTTAGCAATTATGTCTTATCAGGCGCAGGTATGTGTGAGAAACTGAGCTCGTTTCTTCACACATGACCTTGGCAGTCCTTCTTGGTAAAGCTAGTCAAATAAACATGTTTTCCCTCAAGTTTGAGGGCAAACTGACCCATACCAGGCATCGCCTTGCTTTTGAAAATTATGTTTTGCTAGAGTGAGTGAAGTCATGCAGACACGCATGCACGCAGATGCGTACCCACACACACACATACACATATACATACACACACACACACACATACACACACACACACATACCACAAGGTATAACATGAAGAGCGTTCAGATAAACATTAGAGTCAGCCGTGAATTTTGATCCAAACGTTTGGCCGCATTGATACCTTATCTTCACCTGAACTGAGTAGCTCTCCAGTTGTGTCACAGTGAGAGATACTGTATTTTTAAACACCAATGCCTTGTGAGTGAGTGTGTGTTTGAGCTTTGCTGTTTCTTTTGTGGCGGGGTTAACTGACACATTTCCCTAGCAGAAAAACAGTTTGTTAAGTTTGAACATTTATGTTTTTGTACATCTGAGGTGATTGTACAACTGTATGTCTGCTTTGTTTTTTCCCTTATCTGTCACAGACGTTTTAATAAATGATACATCATTTTAATAGAAAACAGTTTGAGTCTGTGTTTTTTAAACAGCTGCCGATCTTTTAGCGAGCTTGCAAATAAAATTCCATAAAACATTTTGGCGTCACTCTGCAGGATAAAAAGAAGGACTGTATGCTGTTTAGGAAAAAAGGAAAAAGTGTGTGAGGTGAAAAGTTTTTTTAGCGCTTTGAGATTTTCACTAATGAAAAGCGCGTTATAAATTGAATTCATTATTATTATATTATTATTAAACTGATGAGCTGGAAGTGGGGTATGAGTCCCCATACCTGCCAGTGTGCAGAGGTGAAAAGTGAGGAGCTGATAGGATGTGAGTCCCTGTACCAACAAATTGTGTCATGTAGTGTTTGAACAGATGGTGTGGGGGACGCCCTGAACTGTGTTCAGAAGACACAAACACATAGGTTTTGAAATGCAAACAGGCTTCAGAGAAAGCCCAGATGAATTGTTTATGTACAACTGCTGAGCACGTAGTTTGAAAAAAAAAAAAAAGCAATGAGAGAGGCAAGGGAAACCTTGGTTGTCGATCAGTTGAGTTTCACCTGAAAGGAGGTGGTGAGGCATTCCTGCAGGCCGGGTAGTTGGAAGTTTTCCAAAAGGTCAAAGTGAGGAAGGAGTTATTGGTTGAAGGTCAGAGGTGCATGTGCGCACATAAGAAAAATGAACAGTGAAGGAAAACATGACGAGAGTGGTTGAGAGAACAGTTCTAAAAAGAAGAAAAAAGAGAAAGAGAGTGATTGAGAGAACAGTTCTGAAAAGAGGGAGAAAGAGTAAGAAAAGTATCACCCCAAGCATGTACGAGTTTTTGTTGCTGAGTTGGGAGCTGTCGGAGAAGATGGTGAGGAGGAGTGTGTTTGGGACGAGAAAGAGCGGAGTGTGCACGTGTGTACAACGGCCCCTCCCGCTCGCTCTGTCATGGGTAAAAATGTAAAAAGGTTTAGACCGCAGTCTGGAGAACCAGTAGATGTTTGGATAGCCAAGTTATTAGAAGAAGGGAGAGGACAGGTAGAAGTTGACGTGGGGGATGGGATGTCTTACGCTGGACAATCTACAGATGCGGGTGTAAAAGCATATCAACAAGAGGTCAAGGTTTTGCGAGACTCGAAGTCCTTGTTTGATGTGTATACATGCGTAGTTCAATTTGTCTTTCCAAATGTGTCAGATTAGCCTGATTTACAAGGACAGTGGGTGACGCTGAGAGAATGTGTGTAGTGCTTGGTTCGGCTGTGTGTAAGAGACGCATTAACTTTTCGAGCAGTAGCAGATTATCAAGTGCTCGCGTCCCCAAGGTCGTAAGAGACCAATTGATGAGAACAACCCCACCACATTATAGGTCTGCAATGTTTACTGTAATATTGGGAGCCCTAAATTTTTCAATGTCTGATATCCATAGCAAAATTATGGAGTTAGGCTCTCTGGGTGATTGGAATTCAACTCGAGGCGAAAATTGGGACGAAAATCGTGAAAAACAGTATAACCAACTGATGGGTTGTGGGCCGAGGAGGGACGGCCGGAGTAACACACAAGGATCCACTCGCTCTGCACTCTGGAGAGCATTGATACAGTCAGGGGTCCCTCCTGCTGAAATAGATAGCCTACTTACTGAAGAGTTGCGGTCTAGATGTCATAAAAAAGGTTTAAAGGTGCATTGTGCTGGTTTTGACTTGAGAAACCTAACTCGGAACCTAAGAGATGTTTTTCATGCAGCTTCTGCCCCTCCACCATCTTCAGTTGAGCTCAGATCTGCACGCAGCTGTGAGGTGGGGGAGAGGAGCCAACCTGTTTGTGTTGTTGAGTCAGACCATGACTCCTCTGAGGAGGATGAGGTCAAAAGGGTTAGAACAGTGAAGCAGAAAAAATAACAAAAAAGGCAAGCAGAAAACAAAGTTGTATCCAAACTTGCAGAATTTGATGGATTTTGAATAGGAAACAAGCCGAGCCCCAGAAATTAGGATTACAAATTGGTCAACAGATGACATTAGACCACACGTTGAGATATAAATTTATTGGAAGAATAAAAATGTTCAGAAAGCGCTGGCTCTCGTAGATACTGGGGCTGAGGCTACATTAATTCATGGTAATCCTAACAGGATAAATGGACCTGTTGTTCCCCTCTCAGGCTTGGGAGGAAACATGATTTTTGGAAAAAGTATGACTATACCTTTAAAAATTGGAAGAATGCCAATTCAGAAATTTCAGGTTTTAGTGACTCCAATTAAAGGATGGATGAAACTAATCATTATAATTCTATTTGGCAAAAGCATTGTGTTTTTTCTACAGCTTGATAATAATAATAATAATAATGAATTCAATTTATAACGCACTTTTCATTAATGAAAATCTCAAAGTGCTACACGGTGCAACAGAAATTAAATGTCAATAAAACAAGTAATAGAACAAGTAAAATCAATAACAGTATCAACTAAGATCAAAAGTAGAATCATGAGGAGGCAGAGTATGCTCGGTTGAAAAGAAAGGTCTTCAAGCCGCTCTTAAAGTCAACCACAGACTGTGGGACCCTCAGACAGTCAGGAAGAGAGTTCCACAGGCGGGGGGCAGCCACACTGAAAGCCCGGTCTCCCATGGTCCTTAATTTGGTTCTCGGAATGTGAAGGAGATTACTGTTCTGTGACCGCAGCGACCGGGTGGATGAGTGTGGAATAAGAATATCCTTCAGATAATCTGGTGAAGTTCCATGTAAGCATTGATGTGTAATGAGAGCAGTTTTGTACTGAATTCTGTAGGCGACAGGAAGCCAATGAAGGTTATGAAGAATGGGCGTAATATGTTCAAATTTACGAACTCGCAACAAGATCCTTGCAGCACTGTTTTGAATATATTGAAGTTTCTGAAGGTTTTTGCCAGGGATTCCAATAAACAGGGAGTTGCAGTAGTCGAGCCTGGAGGAGACAAAAGCATGGACGAGCTTCTCAGCATCGGAAAAAGTTAGGGATGGGCGAAGTCTAGAGATGTTTCGAAGATGGAAGAAGCAAGTTTTAAACAGAAGCTTAATGTGATTTTCAAATGTAAGATTGGAGTCCATTTTTATTCCAAGATTTGTAACAGAGGTGGAGAGGGGGATGTCTTGTCCAGAAAAGGAAAGTGTTGTTATAGTAGATGTCTGTACCTGGTGAGGGGTGCCAATCAGTATGGCCTCGGTCTTGGAGCAGTTTAATTGAAGAAAGTTCTGATTCATCCATGCCCTAATTGCCTCCAGGCAGGCAGAGAGGGCAGTGAGTGAAGATGGAGATGACAAGGTGGAAGATGAGGATGCTCCAGTCCTGATGTAAAGCTGTCCTGTCCTTGTCCTTGATGTCCTGTCCTTGTCATCTGCTGATGGGACGAACAGAGGCGGGCGCAGATGACAACGTGGGACCCAGGAAATGCCTGAGGGTGGTGTTGTCTGATGAGTCATCACTTCATCAGTGCCACGGTGCTGCTAGGTGACCCCTCCTCCATGATGCCAAGACGTTCCTGAAGGAGGACAGAGAGGATCCTTGCCACGTCTATGGAGGAAAATGAACCGTGTTAGAAAACAGGCAGTGTTGGGTAACGCTAATTAAAAAATTAGTTCCACAATTTCTAAAACGCTTATTAATTTTTTTAGGTCCACAATTTCAAAAGCACAAATGTCTTATGAAAATTAGGGGAAGCTAATCTAATCCGCTATTTATATATTTTTATATTTATATATTTATATATATATATATATATATATATATATATATATATATATATATATATATATATATATATATATATATATATATATATATATATATATATATATATATATATATATATATTATATATATATATATATATATATATATATATATATTTATATATAGCCGGCAGCGTTATCAATATTTGCACTACACTGCCAACTGAAAAGTAACAAAAATGATCCTAAAAGGATGAAATTACAAAAATCAAAGGATTTATTTAATACTTTACGTACATATATTCTATTCGGCCACGAAATTAACAAAAAATAGAATGATCTTTTAATCCCTAAAACCACGTTTAAATCTCAAATACACGGGTGTGTCGCCACCGCATTTATACATAAAAGTAACCCAAATACATGAAACTAACGACTCGCCGTCGAATGGTCGACACAAAACACACAATAAAATCCTCCGGCCACGTTAATTTGGCTTGAAACAGCGGGGTTCTCTACGGATTTATCCATTAGTAACCCAGCACTACCAACAGGCAGACACAGAGTTAGCGTCTATAGGTAGTCAACAGATTTAATGAAAAGTAACTAAAATACATAAAAATAACGACTCACCGTCAAATGGTCGACACAAAACACACAATAAAATCCTCCGGCCGTTAATTTGGCTTGAAACAGCGGGGTTCTCTACGGATTTATCCAAGTACCCAGCACAAACAGTAGCCACAGAATTAGCCCCCGAGTTCACCTCTGAGTGACCCGGAAGATGTCAAGATGGAATAGTCCATTTTTAGTAGGGGGATAAAGAAATCGACCGTTTTTTTATTGCGTATTTAATGATCGTTTTCATCGTAACTATAATTATTTTTATGTTAAATGTACATTAACAAGCAGGATCAATGTTAGTGATGTAGGTGACTGCACGGGGCGAGGCGGGGCCGGGGCCACTGCTGAAATGGGACCCCCAGGCATTTACCTACATGGTAGATCCGAGTCTGTTCTCAGCTCTGCCCCCCTCCCCCTCACACCCTTCCTCCTCTCTGCTGTTTACGGTGGGGAAAAAGGTAAAACAAGCAGCATAAGAGCTTGTAAATAAGTTTATTGGTTTTTACTGATAGATAATTAGTTATTAGCGGTACTGCATTTTAAATAAAAATAGCACAAATCTGCTTATGAATTATAAAAGTTAGTCAATTCACAAAAACGCTGACAAAAAGTTTAGGTCCACTGTAAGCGGATTAGCGCTTTAGCGCTACCTAGCGTTCATGTGCCCACCACTGAAAACAGGATAACTTCGAATGTCCTGTGAATCAGTCCTGTTAGTAACGAATGTCAGCAGAAGGTATCTCAATGGATGTGACATTCTAGTTGACCTTTACTTCCAACTTTACGGTCTGTCTAGCAAGAAAATATGAATAAAAAGACAGTTAGAAGAAATACTTATCAATTTTTCATGTGCTTCTAACAAGACTACATGTAAATTGCAGGTGTTACATGTAAAAGTGCAAAACGTTTCCAGAAGGATCATCATGAGTGGTGACGAGTGTGGAACATTTCTGATGTTCCTTGAGTATCTTTCAAACCTGAGATGATGACACTATGACAACTACAGTGTGAAAGTATTAAGTTTTACAAAGGTTATTTGCTTTTAAGGTTAAATGGTGAATAATTTAAGTCACAGACAAATCTCACCTATGACATGCAACTGTGTGAGACAGCTTATAAAAGGAGTGGTATATATATCTGCAAACAGGTCATGTTAACCCATGTTTAACCAGACAGGGTATTGTGTGACTGGACAGTAAAGAGTCCTCAAAAATACCTAGGTGCCTTTTTCTGGATGAATATATGTTGTACACTTGTGAGAGTTGGAACAACAAGACTTATTGATTAACTAATTACTGTTTATTTACTCGCCTAATGGGGAGTGGCAATTTCTGTACATTCCCTGGTGGGTCTCTCTGGATCCTTTCAAAATGTGCATTGAACGAGTCCACGGAGCCAAAACAAATGATTGGGTTTCGTAAGTCTGGCTGTCCGATTTAAAAGTGTTCACATGTATTATACAGGGAAAGGTTTTTACATGCGGCTAAACTAATAGAGCGAGAATATGCAATGTCCCTGATGGAGGATTTTTAAACACCTTCACCTTCAACACGAACCACACAAGAAGAGAGACAATAATTAATTTTCAGAGCAGCAGACTTTGAAAATGGGAGATCACCTCAAGACACTTTGAAACATGTTTCAAAAGTGTTTGAGATCAAATCCGAATTGGAAAGTGCGTACTGGCTTTTTATTCTCTCAAAGGTTGGACAATGATGAGTAACAGGAAGACAGTTTCAGATAGCACATGGGAAACGTGGCAGTGTCAAAACAAACAATAACGTAATGTCAAAACCTTATCTGTGATTAAAACATGAGTGTGGCAATGTCAAAACAAACAATAACGTAATGTCAAAACCTTATCTGTGATTAAAACATGAGCTGGCCTAATCAGTGTTTTTGTTCTGTGTGCAGGAGGCAACAAGTTGTGTTCTTCAGAGATGTTTTGTTTCATACAGAAAGACTTTTAGTAAAGCAAACTGGTTAATGATTCATCAGAATACATTAAAGTAATAAGTTTTAAAGGGGACCTCAGATGCATTTTTTTAAATTTTATGTTATTTCTGTGTGCTATCTAGACCCTATTCCTTCAATTTAATGCACAAAATAATTCTTAGATAATCAATTATACCCTTTTTAATTCTGCCATTTTTAACTTTCGTTTTGAACGAACGGTTTCTGATAGAAGTTCTGAAGTCCACGCCCTTCAACGATCTGTTTACGCCCTCTGTAACAGCCAGTATCTGTAATGTGTTGTTGTTTTAAAATTAGCTCTTTTTTTATTACTCATTTGACTTACTGTTAGTGTTAGCTTAAGATAACTTACCGAAACCCGTCTGAGCGCGCCGCAAGTTGCTGCTCCTTTTAGCATGAGACCACCCGAATCCGAAGCTAATGTTAGCTTGTTCCTCTTCCGGTGTTCGCCAGCTCCGCTCGTTTCACGCGGCGATTTTGGGAGTTATCGCTGTTCCAGTCAAGACAACACAAAGTTCACCAAGTGTCTCCCGTAAATTAATCCGTAAGGAGAAGGTCCTCACTGCTGCGAGGCTCCTGTGAGGCTGTACAGTTGAAGCTCCGCTCCATCCGCCAGAAGAGGGTCCCGTCGCAACCGGTCTCTACGCCGGGGGTATGCTCGTTTAATTTTTGCCGGCGGCGCGTTGGGAGAGATCGCAAATACACTAAAAATTGAACTAAAACATAAAAATAACAATTATACTTTATTTATAAAGCCATTTAAAAAACCACAGCTGCAACAAAGTGCTGTACACATGAAATTAATAACATATAAACAAAAGATGAGATGAAATCATGAAAAACAACAGTCATGTGTTTAATACAGAAGTGGGTTGAGCCTAACCAGGGGTTGCTAGGTGAGGGGCTGGACTCAGGTTGGGGTGGGTTGTCCTAGCGCTTGTGACGTCACAAGCGCGATTGACTTCCAGTTTATTTCAAAAACGAACCGTTTTTATCACAGTAAAATAAATCTACTTAGAGTAAATAAACCACTGGGTGCATTTTTTTGGCCTTAGGACTGTTTTTTTATGAAGTACATACCCAAAGTTGAGTAAAAAAAACATTAAAAAGTGAATTTTGCATCTGTGGTCCCCTTTAAATGATCAATGTTTGAATTCTCTAACAGTCCCCCTTTGCTTATTTTTAGTGCTTTGCTTTGTAACTTTGTGTAACTTATGTACATGTTTTTATATTGAACGCACGAAAGATCATATAATTAGATTAGTTCATAACATTGCTTTTGGATGAAGATTGAAATTATAACGAGAGATCATTGGTCAAACCTTTGTTAAAATAGATTCGACGGAACGTCAGGATATTTTGATTTGTGATTATTGGGTTAACGAGAACAGACTATATGAATCGATTATAAGTGAGGGTGACCAGGTCCATTTTTTAGATTTGGTGTTTAGCGGGTTGCAAAGTTGGACAGAAATATACATGCCTTATGAGGTGACAGGAGAACATTTTCAAAATTAGTCAGAAACCAGAGGGTGGAATGAAATAAGAGTTTTTAGTATTAATGTTTTCTGACTAATGTTTATCAATTTTTATGCTAAGAGTTAATGCTTTCTTATACTTTCTGCAACACTTGTGAGTTGCATACATGCCTGGAGTTTGCAATTATGTCTTATCAGGCGCAGGTATGTGTGAGAAACTGAGCTCGTTTCTTCCCACATGACCTTGGCAGCCCTTCTTGGTAAAGCTCGTCAAATAAACATGTTTTCCCTCAAGTTTGAGGGCAAACTGACCCGTACCAGGCATTGCCTTGCTTTTGAAAAACAAGTTTTGCTAGAGTGAGTGAAATCATGCAGACATGCATGCACGCAGATGCGTACCCACACACACACCACAAGGTATAAAATGAAGAGCGCAAAGATAAACATTACAGTCAGCCTTGAGTTTTGATCCAAACGTTTGGCCGTGTTGATGCCTTATCTTCACCTGAACTGAGCGGCTCTCCAGTTGTGTCATGGTGAGAGATACAGGTAACCCCCTAGTTACGTCTGAGTTAGGGAGATAAGAACTGTTCGCAGCTCGATTCTGCCGTAGCTAGGGGGTGAAAAAAGCGTCCAGTTCGTAGGTCCTTATTCCGTTCGTAGGTCGTGGAAATACCGCTAACGGAGCGTGCTAACACATTTAAGCATGTACAGTAGTGTACTGTAATGTTAAACATTGCTATTCACATTTACAGAATAAATAAAAATATATTTTCTTACTTTGAGATGGTCAAAGCCGACATATTATGTTGCCTTGCGTTGCCATGATTGTTGTCAGGCCGAGCAGCCGCCGAGTGAACCACCAGCAGCTGTTCAAGGCTAGCCAGGCCATGGGTTGGTGTTGGAGCGGCGGTGTGGCGCAATCTGCAGCTCTTGCTCCAGCCTGCTCCAGCCTGAGACGTCCACAGAGCTCACAGAGACGTTTCCAGCTCGTAATTAATCCATATGAAGCCATCCTGGTCACCAGTCTTCGGCCGGCTCCCGGTAGCTAACCTAAAATGGCGTCCGGTGTTCTACATTAATTTGTGACCGGAGACCCCAGTGACTGAACCTAAAATGGCGTCCGGTGTTCTACATTAATTTGTGACCGTGTAAACTGAAGACCTACTTCCTGCGGCCGTGGTGTAGTGGTAATGGCAGTCGACCCCTGATCGGAAGGTTGGAGGTTCGAATCCCGCATCCGCCCACCATGTGTCGTTGTGTCCCTGGGCAAGACACTTAACCCCGAGTTGCTCCCGGTAGGTCTGGATGGCGCCTTGCAAGGCAGGCTACCACTACCGGTGTATGAATGTCTGAATGAATGGGTGGATGGCTGGTATTGTAAAGCGCTTTGGGGCTCCTCACAGGGGGCTGGAAAGCGCTATATAAATAAGCTCCATTTACCATTTACCATCCTGCTTGAATGAATGCTGCCCAAGATTGCTCAAAAATGATCAGAAATGATCTTTTTTATCATAATTATTATTTATAAAGCCTTTAAAACAACCACAGCTGCAACAAAGTGATGTACACATGAAATTAAGAACATTTAAACATTAAAAAAA
>JBBPBX010004611.1:32451-65697 GCA_038048925.1 Garcialebias charrua
TTTATACAGGTAGTCCCCGACTTACGAGCGCTCTTACTTACGAGGTTCCGGACTTACGAGCTGGCGAATTTTTGGAAAAAACGCAAAAAATACAGAGTTTTTCTGTGTTTTTTCACCACAGTTCGTTAGCTAAACATGTGGACACACGTTTCCGATCATTTTTATGCACTCATAAGCAGTTTTTCGATGAAAAACGAGTGTTCGTAGTCGCGCTAGCAAAACCGTTCCAACTTACGAGCGAAAATCCGGACTTACGAGAACATGTGCTTCGTGTTCCAACTTACGAATTTTCGTCTTACGAGCACCTCGTTGTAACGGAACTCGCTCGTAAGTCGGGGACTACCTGTACAGTAATTTCATATTTTTATTAAATATGATACGTTCGTAGGTCCCGTTGTTCGTAGGTCGATGGAGTCGTAAGTAGGGGGTTTGCTGTACTGTATTTTTAAACATCAATGCCTTGTGAGTGAGTATGTGTTTGAGCTTTGCTGTTTCTTTTGTGGAGGGGTTAACTGACACATTTCCCTAGCAGAAAAACAGTTTGTTGAGTTTGAACATTTATGTTTTTGTACATCTGAGGTGATTGTACAACTATATGTCTGCTTTGTTTTTTCCTTTGTCTGTCACAGACCTTTTAATAAATGACACATCATTTTAATAGAGAACAGTTTGAGTCTATGTTTTTTAAACAGCTGCCGATCTTTCAGCGAGCCTGCAAATAAAATTCCATGAATCAGACCTTTTACATGATGGCTTGTGACTTAAATCATATAAACTAGACTGCCTGCCAAGATTTTATCAGCATGTTGCCATACCAAAACGAGAAAAAAACATGCTGGACTGTGTTTACACAAACGTACGAGATGCATACAAAGCCGCAGCCTGCCTCCATCTAAGACTCAGAGAATATCTCCATCTTCCTATCCCCTACTTACCTACCCCCGCTGAGACGCTCTATCGATAGAAAAGAAAGTTAAATCTTGGGTGAAGAATAGTGATTCCATATTGAAAGACTATTTTGCATGCACAGACTGGAAGGTCTTCAGAGAAACAGCTGAAAATGAGGAGGAGCTAGACCTGGAGGAATACACATCCTTAGTCCTGGGGTACATTAGCAAATGAGCTGATGATGTCACTTCCATCAGATATGTAAAGGGCTAACCAAACAGGAAGCCTAGGCTGAATGCAGAGGTTTGCACCCTGTTGGAAGCCAGGAAAACTTCCTTCAGGTCTGGCAACTCACAGAAACTGAGAAGGAAAAGGAAAGAGCTGGTTGTTTGTATTAAGAGGGCCAAAACCACATATGCGCAGAGGATCCAGGGTCAATTCAACTCACAAGACCCACAGAGCATGTGGAGGGGCATTGAGTCTATAACAGATTATAAAGACAGGGTTGAACAATGCCCTAGAGACTCATCACTGCCTGATGCCCTTAGTGGGTTCTATGCACAGGTTGAAGACCAAACAGACCACCCAGCACCAGACTCACCTCACCACCGGAAGAAGAGTATCTCAGTTTGACCACAGCCGGTGTGAGGAGTACTTTCAGGAGGATTAATCCTCACAACGCAACTGGCCCAGACAACATCCCCGGGAAGGTGCTGAAATGGTGTCTGGATGTTGCTGTGGTCTACAAACACTGCTCACCTTTAGTGGAGTTTATGACTATTAAATGCAGACCGTTCTATTTACCGAGGGAATTTACAGCTGTTATGATTGTTGCTGTATATATTCCTCCAAGCTCCAACAGCAAAGTTAGAGGTGAGGCCCTGAATGAACTATATCTGCACATCAGTGAGCAGCAAACAGCACACCCTGATGCTTTTCTCATCACGGCTGGTGATTTCAACCAAGCAGATTTAAAGAGTGTATTTCCAAAAACATACAGAAACATAAACTTTGCAACAAGAGGAAACAATACACTGGACCAAGTTTACACCACCATGAAAAATGCCTACAGAGCCCTCCCCCACATTGGTGCTTCTGACCATATCTGTGTTATGCTAAAGCCAGCATACAGGCCACTGGTGAAAGTCACAAAACCAGTCCGCAAGCAGATACGAGTGTGGCCAGAGGGGTCTTCAGAGGCACTCCAGGACTGTTTTGACACCACAGATTGGGGTATGTTCAAAGAAGCTGCTACCACAAACAACAACACATGTCTCCAGGAGTACTCAGACACTGTATGTTCATACATCACCAAGTGCATTGATGATGTAACCAACCTCAAAACCATCACTGTTCGGGCTAATCAGAAGCCATGGCTGACAGCTGAGGTTTACAGACTCCTGAAAGCCAGGAATGCTGCCTTCAAAGCGGGAGATCAGGTGGGCCTGAGGGCAGCCAGAAAGAACCTGGCCCGGGGCATCAGAAAGGCCAAGAAGCAGTATTCCAGGAAAATAGCTCACCGTTTCAAGGACAGCAAGGATACACGCAGTCTGTGGCAGGGAATACAGACCATCACAGACTACAAACCATCACCCCAGACCTGTGACAGCTCAACCTCTACGCTGAATGAACTGAATGAGTTCTTCGCTCGGTTTGAGGCAAGTAACAGCACACCTGCACATAAACTCCCCCCCTCTCCTGATGGCCAGGTGCTGGCGCTGTCCTCAGACAGCGTAAGGCGATCATTCATCAAGATTAACACCCGGAAGGCCTCTGGTCCTGACAACATACCTGGTCGTGTGCTGAAGGACTGTGCAGGGGAACTCGCAGCGGTCTTCACGGACATCTTTAACATCTCACTGAGCCAGGCCATCGTCCCCACCTGTTTCAAAGCCACCACCATCATCCCTGTCCCAAAGAAGGCAACGCCCGCATGCCTCAATGACTATCGCCCAGTAGCACTCACCCCCATCCTGATGAAGTGCTTTGAACGGCTAGTCATGAAAAGCATCACATCTGTCCTCCCTGCCTCCCTGGATCCCTTCCAATTTGCATACCGACCTAATCGCTCAACCGACGATGCCATCTCCTCTGCCCTCCACACAGCTCTCACACATCTGGACACGAAGGACTCTTATGTTAGAATGCTGTTCATCGACTTCAGCTCGGCATTCAACACCATCATCCCCCAACAGCTCATCCTTAAACTGGACAGTCTGGGGCTGAACACCTCAATGTGTAACTGGCTGCTAGACTTCCTGACCGGGAGACCACAGACAGTACGGGTCGGGAGTAACACATCTAGCACCATCACATTGAACACAGGGGCCCCACAAGGATGTGTGCTGAGCCCCCTTCTATTCACCCTGCTAACACACGACTGCACACCATCATACAGCTCCAACCACTTCATCAAGTTTGCGGACGACACAACAGTGGTGGGTCTCATCAGCAACAACGATGAGACGGACTACAGGAACGAGGTGAGCCGCCTGGCCTTGTGGTGCGGACACACATGCTCTGACATTCTGAACTCTGTTGCTCCGCTGAAGATCAAAAGGAGGAGGTCATGTCAGCCGTGGCTGAGCGAACACACACGCGCGCTCAGACGCCTGTGCAGACGAGCTGAGAGGAAGTGGTGTAAAGACAGACTGCAGGTTTCCCTGGACTTATTTAAAGACAGCCTGTCAAATTATCAGAGAGCTGTTAAAGCTGCAAAAACAGCTTTTTTATCTAACATGATTTCAAACAACAGTCACAGACCGCAGGTTCTTTTTAATGTTTTTAACTCTGTTGTAAATCCTTGTGATGCTGCTGGTCATGTTGCTGAATCTCCTGCACTGTGTGAACAGTTTTCTAAGTTTTTTATAGATAAAATCACTGCTCTGAGACCCTCTTCAACACAAATTTACACAGATCCATCCTCATTCCCTCCATCCTCAGCTTCCTTTGAACAGTTTGAACCAGTGACTTTAATTGTTTTAAAGGACATTGTGGATCACATGCATCCTTCTAATCCACCTTTGGACTGTGTTCCCTCTCGACTGTTCAAAGAAGTTTTTAGCACACTTGGACCATTAGTTCTCGTCATGATTAACATGTCCCTGCAGCATCAGGCTGTGTTCCAGCTTCTTTTAAACATGCTGTGGTGCAGCCTCTCATAAAGAAGAAGAACCTCAATACAGCACTGCTCTTAAATTATAGACCCATTTCAAAACTACCTTTTCTGTCAAAAATTTTAGAGAAAGTTGTTTTTAATCAACTTAAGAGGTTTCTAACTGCCAACAGCATTGGTGAAAAATTCCAGTCAGGTTTTAAATCAGGCCACAGCACAGAGACAGCCCTTTAATGACCTTCTTTTAACTGTTGATGCAGGAGGATCTGCTGTTCTAGTGCTTTTAGACCTTTCTTCTGCCTTTGATACTGTGGACCACAACATCTTGTTGTCACGACTGGAACACGTGGTCGGTATCAAAGGCACAGTTTTATCCTGGTTTAGATCCTACCTGACTGACAGAAGTTTTTCTGTTCATTTAGGGAACTGTTCTTCATCTCCAGCTCCTACAGGTGTGCAGTGGAGAGCATCATGTGCTCCAGCATCAACGTGTGGCATGGAGGCTGCACAGTTGAAGAGAGGAAAGCTCTGCAGAGAGTGGTGAAGGCTGCACAGAAGATGTTGGAGTCAGTCTCCCCACCATCACAGACATTTACACCTCCAGATGCAGGAAAAGAGCCACCTGCATCATGAAAGACCTCACTCACCCAGCACACTCACTCTTTGCCCCACTCCCCTCAGGACGGAGGTTGAGGAGCATCAAGTGTAGAACCACTAGACTGAGGAACAGCTTCTACCCTGAGGCTGTTAGACTCATGAATAAATAAAAATAAAATAAAAAATAAACACTGCAAAATATCACATCATACTGATGCTGATCTGTTTTCTTGTTGCTGTATTCATCTGTGTTCATCTGTGACCATCTGCTCATACAAACTCATGTTCGTGCTGCTGTTTATTCCCACTATATTAAGCTTAGTGTATTACTAGTTGATGTTTTTCTTAGTTAGTTCTAGATGTTATTACTGTCTTTCTCTTTCATTTGTTGTTGGATGTAACTGGGACCTTGTGTACATAATCTCGTTTTCATCTCATGTACCACATGCGGTGCAAATGACAATAAAGACTCTCTCTGACTTTGATCTGTGGAGTCCCTCAAGTGTCTATTTTAGGTCCACTGCTTTTTAATCTGTACATGTTGCCTTTGGGGTCCATTTTTAGAAAACACAACATTCCTTTTCACTGCTTTGCTGATGATACACAGTTATATCTTCCAATTGAGTCAGACAGGGTCACTCCACTGGATCCACTCCTGGACTGTCTGAATGACATTAAAATCTGGTTAAAACTTAATTTTCTAAATCTAAATGAAAATAAAACGGAAGCCATCAGCTTTGGCAAATGTAACACCCTAAATGTTCTTGGCCCCTTGGCTTCATACAGCCACTCCAATGTCAGGAATCTGGGAGTTATTTTTGACAGTGCTTTTAAGTTAGACAAACAGATAAATGCTGTAGTTAAATCCGGTTTCTTCCAGCTAAGACTCATTGCCAAGGTGAAGTCTTGTCTCTCTTTCAGAGACCTTGAAAAGGTGATTCACGCTTTTATTACTTCTCGCTTGGACTATTGTAATTCACTGTATGTTGGTTTAGACAAATCATCTTTGCATCGTTTACAATCTGTCCAGAACGCAGCAGCTCGTCTTTTAACTTCAACTAAAAAATATGAACACATAACCCCTGTCCTGGCATCCCTTCACTGGCTCCCTGTCTGCTATCGAATTGATTTTAAGATTTTATTGCTTGTTTTTAAAATCTTAAAAGGTCTGGCCCCGTCATATTTATGTGATCTTATTAATATCTACACTCCTGTAAGAGCACTCCGGTCTACCAACCAGTTTCTCTTAGATGTCCCCAGATCCAAAATGAAATCCAGAGGTGATCGGGCTTTTGCGGTTGCTGCTCCAAAACTGTGGAACAGTTTACCTGAGAAAGTAAAGAGCGCTCAGACTGTTGACACTTTTAAATCTTCACTTAAGACTCATCTCTTTTACTTGGCATTTGATCCTCGCAGAATGTGAGATCAAATTTTGAGCAGATTTTATTGTTGTTGCATTTACTGATAGCTTTATTATGTTTAGTGGCACTAGATGCATTTTACTCTGTTTTTAATTTTTTACTGTAAACCACTTTGGTCGACTTCGGTTGTTTTTATGTGCTATATAAATAAAATTGACATTGACATTGACAACAATCTCACTCTCAAAGTGGAGAAGACAAAGGAGATTGTTGTGGACTTCAGGAAGAGGGATGCCCAACATGCCCCTCTGACCATCAACAGCACCGCAGTGGAGAGAGTGGACAGCACCAAGTTCCTGGGAGTGCACGTCTCAAAGGACCTGTCCTGGAGCAGGAACACTGCAGCACTGGCCAAGAAGGCTCACCAGCGTCTCTACTTTCTCCACAAGCTGAAAAGGGCTGGAGCTTCAACCCCCATCATGTGCACCTTCTACAGAGGTGCCATAGAAAGTGTCCTGACCAGCTGCATCACTGTGTGGTTTGGTGCATGTACTGCATCATGCCGCAAGAGCCTCCAGCGCATCGTGAGAGCAGCTGAGAAGATCGTCGGCACCTCCTTGCCCTCACTGCAGGACTTACACAGCAAACGCCTCACTCGGAAAGCCCACTGCATGGCAGGTGATCCCACACACCCACTACACAGCTGCTTCAGACTGCTGCCATCAGGGAGGAGACTGAGGAGTCTCCAGGCTCGAACCAGCAGACTGAGAGACAGCTCTGTTCATCAGGCAGTCAGAATGCTAAACACTCTGCCTGCTCTGCCTCCCCTCCCATTTGAACTGCCTTAACACAAAAAACTTTCTCACACATTACCACACAACACAAAGATTTTAACACTGGACTCTGTGTCATCAAACGGGTTATTCACTAAACTCTCGGTCATGTGCTCATTCAGTTTGCACTACTTCTCATATTTGCACTAATGTTTGTATTACATCACTGCCTATAGTCATACTACTGTTTACATTCACTGTTTACATTTATTAATACTGTTTACATTTATTACTACTGTTTACATTTATTACTACTGTTTACATTTACACTACTTTTATATCTACACTACTGCTGATACATATACAGTATTCTCTGACCAGCCTTATTTAAGGATGCCCAATGTGCCTTACTGCATATGCCACTTTGCCTCTATACCAACATCAACTACCTCATACATATACTGTGTACATTAACTCATATGCTGCTTTGCCACTCTTTGCAAATGTCAATGCTAGAACCTTCAGTTTATTTTATAGATATACTTTTTATACTTTTTTATACTACTATGCAAAAACTCAGGACAGTGTTACACTTTTACTATTTTATGCTTATGTTTATTAAATGTTTCAGTGTTTTAGTGTTTAAATGGTTACTGTTGCACCGAGGGACTGAGAGAAACGCAATTTCAATCCTGTGTATGTCCTGTACATATTGCAGTTCTGATAATAAAGTTGACTTTGACTTTGAAAGACTGTGCCGATGGGACAAGCACCTCTCGAATGCAAATTCAGATGGATTGGGTTTCATGGGCGACCAATTCTATTGACAAGATTTTTTTTCTACAAAAAGACAAGGCGCGGAGAACCGGCCTGTCCCCCGCAGACTCACCCGTGAGGATACGTCATGGATTCCTGGGGCTAATGGAAGGTGACGTGTCTCTTCAGTGCTCTCTGTGGAAGACGTGGTGGTTTGGATATAATTGGATTTATGATAGCAGGCGCTTTGCTTTTTGGCGTTTGTGGAGCACTGGCCTATCGGAAAATGAGGAAGACTTCAGCAGGACTTAATGCCATGTCGAAGCTCCAGAGTCAAAGTGTAAGTCTGATCCGTGCCGTGACCTCCATAAATCAGCTGTTTTACGAGCTGAACCGAAAGGTGGACACGATCTCTGAGGATCGCAGACCACCCACACGGCTTGGGACTCTTGGACGCTGTACCCCTCAACATCTGGAGGAGGGGTCATAACTTGGATCAGTGAGAATTTCCCGAATTGGATCATATTTGGATCAGTCACCCAGCAGGACTCAAGGCTACTGAAATTACACTGTGTGCACAAAATGCATATGTGATTTGTCCTAAATATGCTTTCTGGTAGAGTTTTTTTGATTTCTCATATGGTGTCTAAACAGGCAAGATGTGAAAGATATTTTTTGTAATGCCACAACTATCCTCATGTTATCCTCCTTTTTTCCTGTCTAAGATTGTGGCGGCGCGGTTTAATTACTGTTGCGGCTTCGTGCACTCGTCCCATCTTAAGACGGATGTGCGTAATCAATCACATTGTATTGTGCCCTGGTGCAATGGCAATGTCAATAAAGATATATTCTATTCTATTTATCAGTTTTTGTAGAACCTTGGCTAAAATGCAGAGTTTAGAGATCGGTCGATAGTTGTTCAGTGAGGTGGGATCAGCTCCCTTCAGCAAAGGAAGAACAAAGGCTTTTTTCCAAGCATCTGGAATGGAGTTTTGTCTTATGGACAGATTAAAGATGTGGGTCACAGGGACTGAGATGATATGAACCGCCAGCCTTAAGAAATAAGGTGGAAGTTCATCTGGACCTGCAGACTCTTTAGCATCAAGACCTTTTAACAGTTTATTTACCTCACTGACTGAGAATGTAGAAAAAGAGAAGGTGTGATTAACAGAGGATTGACTTGTAGGAGGGATTTGATTTGTAGAAGTTTGGTTATTAGGTGAAGGGGCCGAGATGGTGTAGAGGCAGGGCAGCTGGCTCAGGACCGGAAGGTCCCAGGTTTGATCTCCGGTCACTGCATACCTCATTGTGTCCCTGGGCAAGACACTTAACCCCGAGTTGCTCCCGGTAGGACTGGCTGGCGCCTTGCATGGCAGTCTACCGCTACCAGTGTATGAATGGGTGGATGGCTGGTACTGTGAAGTGCTTTGGGGCCCCTCATAGGGGGCTGGAAAGCGTTATATAATTAAGCTCCATTTTACCATTTTCAGTAGTAACTGTGTCAAATAATGAACTAGAAGCAACAAAATGTTTATTTATTTATTTTGAAATTAAACGACAATTTATTCATGCTGATTAACCTTTCATTTGTAATTTACTAACTTTTATTGATTACCATTCATATCAGCTTTATTTATGGAGCATTTAATTAAACAGCCACAGGGTAAAAGTGCTGTACACATAAAACAATCGGACAATACAGAATGATTAAAATGATTAAAAGTCAACATTTCAGATGTTGTCAAAGGCCAGGGAGAAGAGATGGTTTTTAAGAAAGGATTTAAAAACAGACATGGAAGAGGCATGTCTGATGTTCAAGGGAAGGTTGTTTCATAGTTTAGGAACTGCCACAGCTAAAGCACAGTAGCCTCTGTGACCCCTGTGACCGTGAATAATAATAAAAAAAGAAAGAAAGAAAGAAAGAAAGAAAGAAAGAAAGAAAGAAAGAAAGAAAGAAAGAAAGAAAGAAAGAAAGAAAGAAAGAAAGAAAGAAAGAAAGAAAGAAAGAAAGAAAGAAAGAAAGAAAGAAAGAAAGAAAGAAATGGCAGTGAGGACTACTTTATTTAATATTTTTATTCTTTTTTTATTATTACAAAAAATGAAATAAAACTAAACTGCATCTCCAGTATATATACACCAGTACTGGTCACTTTATTTTAATCAAAACAATTCATACAAACAATTTTTAGAAAAATATATAGACATACAACACATAACTAAAATATATGTCCAAAAACATGCATGTTAGGATGATTGGTAACTCTAAAATTGACCCTGGGTGTGAGTGAGACAGGTCCCTCTTGTAAATGAGTCCCCGTGGCTCAATGAGGCTAGCCTGTATAAATAAAGGTTGAATGAATATGATTGTGTTTAAATCTGGGTTGTACAGCACATCTAAACGTTTCTTTTAAACTGAAAGAAAAATATTTTTACTTGCATATTAATCTGATTTTATAATTGCTCATACAAAAATAATTCAATTTAAAGCAGCAGCAGATCTAGTTGTCTTAACTTATGAAAGTATGAGTCTCAATGTTTTTAAATCAGGTTACACCTAACCACAGTTATTGATTTATGCATGTTAAGTGAACAATTTTTTTCAGTTTATAAGCAACAACACTCAGACCAACCATCTAATAACAACAAATTTTTATATGCCTACGGGTTGGGTTTTTTTTTTTCACTTCACCTGTGAGTGGTCCTAATGATATGGCTGTACAGTGTACTGTGGGATTCACAAAATAAATAAGAAAACAAGAAAGTTTGAGTTTTGTTTTGCTTTTTTTTAGCTGTAAATATACAAGCTGAATGGATTTTGAATTTCAAAGGGAACACTAGTGTATCATGTGACAGTTGTTTTAATCCTAACTGGGAAACTAGAGATTAAAGTTGAGCGTCTCCACTGACAACTGAGATTAAACATGAGGACGGGTCTGATGGTTCGGTCTCTGAGACCATAGATGAGGCAGCTCAGACATTTAGGAATAATGATTATAAAAATGTAAAGAAAAATCTGCATTTGCACAATTACAATCCCATCCAGATTTTGTGACAGAACTATGAGCATTGATTTGTGTATGGTGGAGGACATAGTCAGGCCCATCTGCACCAGGTGCAGCAGCAGCGTCTTACGAGCCTTATTGGCTGAAGCTTTGTTTGTAGATGCTGAACAAGCTGCTACAATAATACCAGTATAGCAGAAAAGTACAGTCACTCCTCCTAATGCAAACAGAAAATATGTGGAGATTTTGTCATAAAGATCAGACACCAGGTCAACAAAGACAATCTCTTTTCCACAAGAGTTTGTCATCTGGATGCGCTGAAGATCAGGAAATGAAAACTTGAATAATAAAATTAGTTGAATGATAACATTAAGTGAGCTGAAAGTCCAAACAACACAAATAACCACCCTTGTGTTTCTCATGGTGATAATGGCACTGTGCCTTAACGGATAGCATACGGCTACATATCGTTCTAGACACATAATAACCAGTGTTACAGGAGAGATTCTGTGTGGAAGTGAATAAAGCACTATTACAGCAGCACACACAGGATACAGCAGGGTTATTCCACAAGCAGACAGTAGAAACATTGACTGACTGTGGGCCAGCTGAATAGTATCTGCCAAAAGAAGGTTAAACAGAAGAAAATAACGAGAAGTCTCCCTAAACACAGCTTTACTCCTCAAAGTGTACAGTGTGGTCACATTAATGAAAAGGAACACACAGCATGGCAGCGTTGTCACAGTGGTAGATATCACTAACCAAGGGAGCTCCTGGTGTAGCTTCTGAACTGTAGTGTTCATCTGAGTTTAATTTGTAGACAATGTATTAAACATTACAAAATTCTAAATAAATAATTTGCAGTATAGGAACAAAACTATTACTCTAACTAGAACATTTTACTCTTGAAAACAGATTCAGTTCAATGCAATATAACCTGATGTTACAGTTTGTATCATGAAGGGAATCCTATCCTCTTTCCATGTTTTTGTTGTCATCGTCGATCTGGATTAACCATCCTATTCATACTATTTATGTGATCTGCCAATGCACACACCCCTTTTATGAGTTGTCACCACTTTAGAAGTTGTTTGCTTCTTTGTGTGTATCCTCAGGACAGGAGATGACCACAGAGTAGAGATTTGACACAATCTGTTGGCTTTCTTAGATAACTGTTACAAAATGGCACCATGTAAGGCATGTGAATGGCACAGAGGTTAGAGAAGGTGGGCCTGTGATCGGAAGAAAAAAAGTTATTCATGTAAATTTTGAGCAGTATACTGGGGTGTTGTTTGCTGTGTATTGGTGCTACAATACCGTGACAAAAAGAGTTGACTTGAATCAAATTCATTTAGATGCATTTTCATAAAATGCCAAGGAATTAGTCCTTATAAGTCAAGTCATTTTTATTCATAGAGCACAGTTAAAACAGATAAACAGCTATCAAGGTGCTTCACAAACAACATAAGGGATTTAAAATTTACAGAAACAATAACACACACTAATGGCAAAACTGCAAAATTAACAGCAGTAAAATTATAATTAAAATGTATAAGAACAGCATAAAAAGGAAAACAGGATAAAATATATACACTAAGTCAGCTCACACAGTGTGAAACACCAGAGAGAACAGATGGTTTTTATCAGGGATTTGAACATGTGAAGGGAGGAGCCTGTCTAATGTTGGGGGGCAGGTTGTTCCAGAGTTTGGGGCCGATGACCGAAAACGCCCGATCTCCTCGGAGCTTTAGTCGTGTCTTTGGAACCGCCAAAAGCATCTAATCGGATGATCTCAGGGCCCGCGAGGGAACATATGGGTCCAGCAACTCGGAGAGGTAGAGGGGAGCGAGGCCATTTTGGAATTTATTGTCAGGCTCTGTCCCTGTCTGTTTTTTTTAGGCTCTGTCCCTGTCTGTTTCAACACAGACCGGTAGGTCAACAGCAGAATTTTAAAGTCAACTCTAGTTCGCACGGGGAGCCAGTGAAGGGAGGAGAGAACTGGTGTAATGTGCTCAGACCTACGTGTACCGGTTAAAGGCCAAGCTGCTGCATTTTGGACGAGCTGGAGATGTGAGAAGGAGGCCTGGCTGATCCCAGTATACAGTGCATTGCAATAATCCAGGCGGGTTGTGATGAATGCATGGATTAGGGTCTCTAGGTCAGGTCTGGACAGCACCGGCTTGAGTTTAACTACCTGCCGCAGTTGGAAGAAGCTCTTCTGGAGAACGGAGCTGATTTGTTTATCGAACTTAAGGTCCGAGTCAAAAACCATCCCAAGATTTTTTACAGTGTTTGAGATAGGGCTGGAGGGAGTCCAAGTGTATATGATCCGAGGCAGTAGCTGAGCTAGGGCTAAAGATGTCTTCTGATCATTAAAACTTAGGAAGTTTGAAGCCATCCAAGTCTTAATGTCATCCAAATAGTTGAGTCCCAGTTGAAGTGCTTCCTGGAGGATCACACTATCCCTGAGTTATTCCAATCTGGCTTCAAATCTCTCCACAGCACTGAAACTGCCCTACTGAAGGTTTTTAACGTCATCTTCCTATCCACAGATACTGGTGACTCTGTGCTGCTTGTCCTATTGGACCTCACATCCGCTTTCGACACCATCGACCATGAGATCCTCATTGCTAGGTTGGAGCAGTGGGTGGACATCACAGGGTCAGCCCTCAATTGGTTCAGATCCTACCTCTCAGACAGATCCTTTTGTGCTTCCATCAATGATTATAGTTCTGCAGTGGCGGCTCTTAAATGGGGGGTTCCGCAGGGGTCCATCCTGGGTCCTCTCCTATTCTCCTTATACCTGCTGCCACTTGGTGCTATTTTCCGGAAACACAACATACCCTTCCACTTCTACGCCGATGACTGTCAAATTTACTTCCCCCTAAAACACAATGGTACATGCTCTATTCAACCTCTGCTCGACTGCCTGACTGACATCAGGGACTGGATGGCTTTAAATTTCTTAAATTTCAATGATAAGAAGTCTGAAGCCATATTGTTCCTTCCCAATGACACAATCTCGAACCACTGCGTCAACCTTTCTGCTCTACCCCTGTCTGAAAAACAAAAAGTCACAAATCTGGGAGTGATAATGGATCCTTCCATGAAACTCAACAGTCATGTACATATGATCGTTAAATCCTGTTTTTTCCAGCTGAGGCGACTGTCTAAGCTGAAGCCCATATTATCAAAAAATAACCTGGAGACAGTAATACATGCATTAAATACATCTAGGCTTGATTACTGCAATTCACTTCTGCTTGGCGTCAGTCAGGCCACCAGTGCACGATTACAACTGGTTCAGAACGTAGTAGCCCGATTTTTAACCAGTACAGGCAAAAATGAGCACATTACACCAGTCTTGGCCTCCCTGCACTGGCTACTGGTTCATCTTCGAATCCAGTTCAAAATTCTCATGTATGTCTACAAATCACTGAACAGTCTCGCCCCTGCCTATCTCTCGGATTTGATACATCCATATGTCCCACCACATGCTTTGAGGTCAGAGGACTGGGTAATTTTAAGAGTTCCAGGGACTCGTCTTAAACGCAGAGGTGACAGGGCGTTCTCTGTAGCAGGCCCAAGACTCTGGAACGAGTTACCGCTGCTCATCAAACAGGCCCCCTCCCTCTCAGTTTTCAAATGCCGTTTAAAGACTCACTACTATTCTGTTGCTTTCAACACCAACTGATTTGTATTTGGTCGTTTTATTTATGATCTGCAATTTTTTCATGTCTTTTGTTTTGTACTTCATTGTGTGTGTTGCCTGTTGTTTGTTTGTTCGTTCAGCACTTTGGTTTTGCCTTGTTCCTGTTTAAAGTGCTTTATGAATAAAATGGTATGGTATGGTATCCAGACATTCTAGGAGAGGGTGGAGGGAGCCTGCATTAGCTGGTTTCAGTGGCAGGTAGATCTGTCAGTCATCCACATAGCAATGGAACGAGATACCATGTTTCCTTAGGATGGACCCCAGCGGGAGCATGTACAGTGTGAAGAGAAGTGGCCCAAGAAGAGAGCCTTGTGGGACCCTGTAGGAGACAGACATTGTAATGGATACATTGTTCCCGACCTAGACACAAAAACTTCTGTCAGTGAGGTATGAGCGGAACCAGTCTAATGTAGCACCTGTAATCCCGACCCAGTGTTTGAGCCGTAATAAGAAGATACTGTGGTCTGGCTCCGCCCCTTCAGCATGCATGAAAACAAACCATTTGGTTCCTATGTCACAGGAAGTACGGTAGAACAGTTAGGCAGATTACTTTTTAAAAAGAATAATTTAATTTAAATTAAACCTTTACATTAATTAACATGTAAAATATATATACACGAGGCTGGACACACCTCCAGAAACCGTGCTGAAGTTTGGTGCAAATCAGGTCTTGATCTGAGCAGGGCTGAAAAGAGTTAGGGCTGAGAAGTAGCAGCGTGAAAGCAGCATATGAAAGTCCACATTGTTGTGTAGTTGGCTTGTTTACTGAGCTAGGTTCTGTTTGGTTATGGCTTGTTTCTTTCTGAATTTAATAGTTCCTATTCTCTTGATTGCAAAGTGGCTGTTCAGAGGCTGGTGAATGCACCGTTCTGTGTAAAGTGCCGAGCTCAGCTGGAGTTTTTTCTTCTTCTCCTGACACGGATGGAGCCTTGTTGTTCAAACTTGTTTGCACTTTCCTGGTTTACTGCTGTGTGTAAATACCAGAAGGAACATCCATCCATACATACATCCATCCATTCTCTTCCGCTTATCCGGGGTCGGGTCGCGGGGGTAGCAGCCTAAGTAAGGAGGCCCAGACTTCCCTCTCCCCAGCCACTTGGAGCAGCTCCTCTGGGGGAATCCCAAGGCGTTCCCAGGCCAGCCGAGAAACATAGTCCCTCCAGCGTCCTGGGTCTTCCTCTGGGTCTCCTCCCGGTGGGACATGCCCGGAACACCTCACCAGGGAGGCGTCCAGGAGGCATCCTAACCAGATGCCCGAGCCACCTCAACTGGCTCCTCTCGATGTGGAGAAGCAGCGGCTCTACTCCGAGTCCCTCCCGGATGACTGAGCTTCTCACCCTATCTCTAAGGGAGAGTCCAGACACCCTGCGGAGAGAACTCATTTCGGGCGCTTGTATCCGAGATCTTGAGCTGGGAGGGTGTGGTCGTGAGATGGAGTGAGTCGCACTTGCCAGTGCTCCGGGTAAAATTTATTTTTTAGTACCACCAAGCCCTCTATATGTAATATTTTTTGCCTATTATCACGCACACAACTTCCATCAAGCATCTCTTTTGAAGATTTTGGATTAAAAATGTCTCAAAAGTCGACAAGATCGAAGAAGGACGCCGAGAAGGATGACGCTGGCCTAATAACCCTCGAGGCAATTACCTCGCTGCTCGAGGAGCACCGCGCGGCACTGTCAGCTGAGTTTAAACAAACTTTCCACCAGCTGGATCTCAAATTGGACCAGACTCGGCTCGCGGTGAAGGAACACGGCCAGCGTGTGTCATCACTGGAACTTGTCACTAACGACCTGAGCCAACGCATGTCGGAGGTGGAAAACACCTGCTCAACTCTCCAGGAGGAAAACGCCAGACTAAAATCTAAACTGGCGGATTTAGAAAGTCGAAGCAGACGGCAAAATATTCGTGTGCTGGGTTTACCGGAATCTATTGAAAGCGGACGTCCCACAGACTTCTTCTCCAACCTGCTGTGTGACATCTACGGGCATGACACGCTTCCCTCTCCACCCGAACTGGACCGGGCCCATCGAACCCTCGCCCCGAAACCCGCCTCGGACCAGCGGCCGCGCCCGGTTATCCTGCGAGTGCACCGGGTCCAGGTGAAGGAGCTCCTCATCAGGGAGGCTCGACGCAGAGGCAGGCTTGAATACCAGGGAAAACCGGTGCGGATCGTGGAAGACTACTCCCCAGAAGTCCTCAACCAGCGAGTGGAAAATAAGGACGTGATGGCTGCGCTGTACTCTTTGGGTTTAAAACCTGCTCTGCTGTTTCCTGCTCGACTTCGCGTGACTTTACCTGATGGACACAGAAAGTGGCTGGGCTCTGTGGAGGAGGCGCAGAAGTTCATTGACACCTTTCAGGCTTCATAGCGCAAGTAATATTTAAACTTTTCTTCTTACTGATGAGCAATGCGCTGTTCCCGCACTGGCTTTGATTATTACACTAAACTTTTCTTTACATGAGGTGAGGAACAGATGAGCAGGACTCTGCCCATACTCTGATTATCTGAGACTTTTTTAGTTGCGGCTTTTTTTGAACTATTAACATTTTTGAAATGAAACATTTTTCCTTTTCTCGTTTACCTGTTGACTATTTTGAGCTGAATCTTGGGTTAGTCCTGGATTGATTGATAATTAATTTGAGATTGGGATTAATTTAACTTTACGTTTGTATATGTGTGCGTGATTACCGGTACACATTTATGTGTATACATTTTTTGGCCTTGCATACTTTAAACTAGTTTGTGAGGTGCTTATAAAATTTTTTTTTTTTTTTTTAGGCATTAGGTATTTAGGCACATAAATAATTGAAGTAGGCCTATCCATGTATAAAAATGGGTGAAATATATAATGTTTTCAATATATTATTTTGAACTATTAACATTTTTCCTCTTCTTGTTTACCTGTTGACTATCTTGAATTGAATCTTGAATTGGTCTTGGACTGATTGAAGATTTAATTTAGGATTAGGATTAATTTAACTTTGTTTATATGTGTATGCGTGATCACACATCTATGTGTACATTTTTGGCCTTGCATGAGGTGCTTATACATTTTTTTCCCTCTGATGATACTGGAGCACTAGTTTAAAAGTTAGACAGGAGACTTATTTTTAATTTCTATGGAGCTTGCTGCTTCTGTCTGTTGCAGCTGTCCAGGGTGGGAAAGGGAGGGGGTGGGGGGTCCATCACTGCCATTAATTTATATTTTCTTTCACTTTGCCAAGAACTGCACAGCCATCAACACATTAGACTGTATTACCTACCTTTCTTATACAAATTATTAGTAATATGAGTGGTCAGTTGGTGTTGTCAAGCTGGAACGTCAAAGGTTTAAACCACCCCGTCAAGAGAAGGAAGGTGCTCTCTCATTTAAAACAGTTAAATACAGGCATTGCTTTCCTGCAGGAGACTCACATTAGAAGTGACGATAGCAAACGATTACTGCAAACATGGCACGGGCAGAGTTTCCATTCCTCATTTCGAGCAAAGGCTCGGGGCGTCTCGATCCTCATCAGTCAAGACATTTCATTTGAACCTTTTCAAGTTAACTCAGATAAATATGGTCGTTTTGTGATTGTTTCCGGTAAATTGTACAACACACCAGTAGTGCTAGTTAACGTTTATGCCCCAAATACGGATGATGTTGGTTTCTTTGAGAAATTATTCTCACTGCTCCCGGACCTAAACACATACTCATTGATACTCAGTGGTGACCTGAATTGCTGGTTGGACCCAGTTTTGGACAGATCCTCTACAAACCCTGCCACAGCCAGCAGGTCGTCCCACACTATTCGTGCCTTTCTATCTAAGTATGGCCTGTGCGATGTATGGCGTTTTTTACACCCAGCTGAGAGAGAATATTCTTTTTTTTCTCATGTTCATCATTCATACTCGAGGATCGATTACTTTTTCATGGACAACAAACTTCTTCCCTCTGTCCGTGGCTGTGACTACCACAGTATTGTCATCTCAGACCATGCACCTGTCACTCTGTCTTTGTCCCTCCCTGACATTCCTATAAGGAGTAGACAGTGGAGATTCAATTCAACGTTACTGTTAAACAATGATTTTGTTACATTTATAGAAAAAGAAATAACCTTCTTTCTATCCATAAACAGAACTCCTGGGATCCCACTGTCAACAGTTTGGGATACCCTTAAGGCCTATCTTAGGGGACAAATCATTTCATATACCGCCCGGCTGAGGCAAAAATCTCAAAAAGAAAGAACTGATTTAGCCCAGCAGATAAAAGAAATTGATCAACAATACGCTCAAAACAAATGCCCTAATCTGTACAAAAAAAAGTAGAACTCAAAACTAAGTTTGATTTATTGTCTACATACTCAATAGAACAATCACTTTTGAAAAGTAAATCATCATTTTACATACATGGAGAAAAGTCAGGAAAACTACTGGCAAATCAGTTGAAGGGTGCCATGGCTAAACAAATCATCCCTAAGATCCAATTAGAGAACGGCACCACAACTCTAGATCATTTACAAATTAACAGAGCATTTAAGGACTTTTATTCCCATTTATATACTTCAGAATCCCAAACCAACAAGAATTTATCTTCTCAGTTTTTCGAAAAGACCAACATGCCAAAACTCACACCCAACCTGAAAGATGCACTGGAGATCCCAATATCCCTGACAGAAATTGTGTCAGCTGTATCGGTAATGCAGTCTGGCAAATGTCCGGGTCCTGACGGCTTCCCTGCTGAATTTTTTAAGAAATTTTCTTCATTACTTTCCCCACTCCTACACTCGGTTCTCTTAGAGTCATTTGACCAAGGATCCCTTCCGAAATCTTTTTTAGAGGCCTGCATTACCCTCATTGCAAAGAAAGGAAAAGACCCAACTCACTGTTCCTCTTATCGACCAATCTCCCTTTTAAATACAGACGCCAAAATTTTAGCCAAAGTTCTTGCTCAAAGGTTGGAAAAGATCCTTCCTTTCATCATATCAAAAGACCAGACTGGATTCATTAAAGGCAGGCACTCCTTTTTTAATGTCAGACGCCTTTTGGACATTATTTATTCTCCTTCGGATACTGTTCCTGAGTGTGTTATTTCCCTTGATGCAGAGAAAGCATTTGATCGGGTTGAATGGGACTACTTGTTTAATGTTCTTGACAAATTTGGTTTTGGCCCCAATTTCATTACATGGGTGCAATTAATTTATTCACATCCCACCGCAACCATTCGTACCAACTCTCAGATATCAAAACCCTTCAGTCTACATCGAGGAACTCGCCAGGGATGCCCACTGAGCCCTCTGCTCTTTGACCTGGCAATTGAACCTCTTGCCACTGCTTTGCGGTCCTGTGACACAATTTCAGGAATCTGGAGAGGCGATATGGAGCACAAGGTCTCCCTTTATGCTGATGACCTTTTACTTTTCATTTCTCATCCGACTGACACGCTGCCCTCCGTTTTATCATTACTTGAGGAATTTGGAATAAATTCTGGTTACAAATTAAACCTGAGTAAAAGTGTAATTTTCCCTGTCAATACCCTGGCGCAGACTCTTGACTTTGGTAAATGGCCTCTTAAAATTGAGAAGACAAAATTCTCTTACCTGGGTGTTACAGTTACGAGGAGGTATAAAGATTTATATCAAGAAAACTTTGTCTCTCTGTTGAATCAGACAAAGCAGGCATTATCCCGATGGTCACCGCTTTCCATTTCCCTCACAGGCCGTATTAACTCAGTCAAGATGGTCACTTTACCTAAGTTTTTATATCTTTTTCAAAATATTCCTGTTTTTATCCCTGGTTCATTCTTTGTTCAGTTAGATTCCATCATTTCATCATATCTGTGGCAAGGAAAACGTCCACGCTTAAATAAGACACATCTCCAAAAAACTAAGGCCGCAGGCGGTCTTGCCCTTCCAAATTTCCGCTTTTATTATTGGGCAGCAAACTTGCACTGTCTAGCATTCTGGTCATTCTATTACAACAGGCCTGACAGCCCTGACTGGGTAGAGATGGAGTCACAGTGTTCTGGGAAATGGTCCTCCGTGGCTTTCTTGGGATCCTCACTCCCGCTTCCACCACTTACAACTGTTATAAATCCAGTTATAAAACACTCACTAAAAATCTGGGCACAATTTCGTAAATGTTTCAATTTCTCTAGTTTCTCTCTCTATAGCCCTATCATGTCTAACCAACTTTTCAAACCCTCATCTCAGGACTCTGTTTTTAAAGAATGGCAAAGAAGGGGTATAGTACGCTTCAATGACTTGTTTCTCAATAACACTTTAGCTTCATTTCAACAACTATGTGAAAAATTTAGTCTTCCCCAGTCCAATTTTTTTAGGTATCTCCAAATACGGCACTTTATTACTCTTCATTTGTCCAGCCTCTCCATTTCAACTGATAGCAGTATTGTTGACACTATTCTTTCTCTAGACCCAAATAAAAAACAGTCCATTTCATTCATTTACAGTAAACTATTGGATTTGAAGCGTGCTTCCTCAGATAAAATCAAAGCTGCTTGGGAAGAGGATCTCGGCTCCTCTATTTCAGAGGACTCTTGGACCTCCATACTCAAACTGGTGAGCTCCAGTTCTCTCTGTGCTAGACATTGTCTAATACAATTTAAAGTGGTGCACAGAGCTCACATCTCTAAACTGAAATTGTCCTCTATGTATCCTGATGTCAGCCCATACTGTGTGAGATGCAAACATGCTGAAGCCTCTCTCTCCCATATGTTTTGGTTTTGCCCATCTCTGAACAAATATTGGCGGGAAATCTTTCAGACTTTATCACATGTACTAGATACACGCCTGAACCCTGACCCACTGATTGCTCTGTTTGGTCTTGTAGAGGGCATGACAAACCTAAATAAAAACCAACAACATGTAATATCGTTCACCTCTCTCCTGGCCAGACGAGCTATTTTGCTTAGGTGGAAAGAACCGTTTCCACCCACTCACGCTCAGTGGTTGGCTGACATCATGTCCTGTTTAAAGCTGGAGAAAATCAGATTCACACTCCAACAGAAAGAGGGTAAATTTGAGAATGTCTGGGGACCTTTCCTGAATCTGTTCCAGTCTCTTTGACAACACAACTCATTCAGGTTAATGCAGTCTCTTGGCTATTTTACCTTTTATTTATTTTTTTCCCTTTTCTTTTGGCAGTGATTGGGTAGGGATTATTTTCTACATGTTGTAACTTAGATTGATTGTTGTGTTTTTTTGTTGTTGTTGTTGTTTTTGTTTGTTGTTGTTGTTGTTGTCTGAAGAAAAAAAAATGAAAAATTCAATAAAAAAGATCTTGAATTTAAATTGAGAGCTTTGCCTTTCGACTCAGCTCTCTCTTCACCACGGCAGACCGGTACAGCGCCCGCTTCACTGCGGATGCTGCACCTATCCGCCTATCGATCTCACACTCCAGTTTTCCCTCATTCGTGAACAAGACCCTGAGATACTTAAACTCCTCCACTTGGGGCAGGACCTCCTCCCCGACCCGGAGAGGGCATGCTACCCTTTTCCGGCTCAAGACCATGGCCTCGGATTTGGAGGAACTGATCCTCATCCCGGCCGCATCACACTCGGCTGCAAACCGCTCCAGTGAAAGCTGTAGATTACGATCTGATGAAGGAACCAGAAGGAACATAGCAAGTAAATCACAAACTGGATATTTGTCTCTGTGTTCTTTTAAGGGAAGACTAGTGGCCCGACAACTTCATACCTTGCTGCTCTAACCAGTTAATGTCCTGGAGAAAACCAAACCTCTCCTTTTTAGCAGCTACCGTCATTTGAACACCTATCAGGAATTTACAGTGGCTCCACTGTGTGTGAACAAAGACCTATTGTAATCGTAATCAGAAACAGAATAAGCTTTATTATCATTGTACCAAGACACAACAAGAATATGTCTGTACAGTCGTCCGAAAGATGGGCGGAATGCACAAAGCTGCTGCTATATAGCGTTGCCTTCTTATCCTTTTTAGAATAATTTTTTTAGATAGAAAAAGGGATAAAGCCATGAGGAAAGGATAGTGGCATTACAAAAAAAAGCTCTCTTCACACCTTGTCTTAACAGGACACGAGTTTTTTAAAAAAAACTCTGCCAGCAAGTACATGTTACATATGCATTTGACGAAGAGGCGGTCCATGAAGCACTAACAGATAGTCCATTGTCCTGATAGCCGGCACAGTTCTGATAAGCCTCCACAGAAGTTGGGGGGCNGAAGCTTGTCCTTAGTTTACACATTTCTGAGGAGAAATTGATAAGTCGGCCTGTTTCAATGTCAACCAGGGTTGTCAAATTCAGCTAAATTACAATTGTTGCTTTATTCAGGCAGACTATTTTTTTCTTGTCCGCCTTATGTCTATACTTCCAAGGTCCGAAATGGCCAGATTAGTGTGCATTCTACTGGTCCATGCTTATGAGCCTCTTCAAGGTCCTTTTCCTGCTGACGAGTCCCAAAGCCGCAGGTGGCCTGCGATTCAAATCACTTCCATCTTACAGTTTAGCTTGTAAATCAGCTGATTTTGAGTCCTCAAAGCATGAACCAACCTTTACATAGACAGTAGCCTGACGAGGGCCAAATTAGCTGTGGCTATCTTCTTTATATGTTGATAAACCGGGAACTAGATTATTCCAAAAACAGGAAATCTGTTAACACAAATCCAATTACAGGTAGTCCCCGATTTACGAGCGCTCTGATCTACGAGGTTCCAGACTTACGAGCTGGCGAATTTTTGGAAAAAACGCAAAAAATACTGAGTTTTCATGTGTTTTTTCACCACAGTTCGTTAGCTAAACATGTGGACACACGTTTCCGATCATTTTTATGCACTCATAAGCAGTTTTTTGATGAAAAACGAGTGTTTGTAGTCGCGCTAGCGAAACCGTTCCAATTTACGAGCGAAATTCCGGATTTACGAGAGACATGGCGGCCGTTCCAAATTACGAGATTTCCGGTTTACGAGCGCCTCGTTGTAACGGATCTCGCTCGTAAATCGGGGACTACCTGTATATGCAATTTTGGCATCCTCGGTCAACAGTAGAGGTAGACACATTACATTCCACTTCCCCAGAGATATACCTAGCTGCACGTGTTGTCCGAGCAGACAAGGGTTTTCAATAACCAATTGATATCTGCATATGCATCTAGCTTGTTCATAGCGGGAGCTGTAGCGCTGCTGTTTTCACACAAGCAGTGGGGGAGGGGCTGGGTTTGTGAGTGAGAGTGTCAATGGGGGAGAGAGAAGGGGGGCTGCATGAAGTCAGAGACTGGGAGAACAAACAGGCATTGCCCAATCAGATTTCTTCTAATTTTATATTTTAGGAACGAGTAACTGAGATGGTTAAGGGAGATGTATTGGAGTAAAAGTACACATTTTATTGAGGATATGTAGTGGGGTAAAAGTGAAAGTTGATAGAAATGTAAATAAACAAGTAAAGTAAAGATATATCAAAATTCTACAAAGTACTCAGGTAAGACCAGAAAAACTATCATGAGAAAGTTATGACATTCCTTAGTGACTTAGCCACTTATGAGCCACTGAAAAGAGATCCAGGAAGTGGTTACAAGAAGAAGTTGATAGATTGCCTGAAACATTTGGAGTAGGACAAGGCTATACACTGTATTCTGTACCACAGACTGTACCCAGGGGAGGCCACGCCTAGTCTGTATGGTTTACCTAAAATTAAAAAACAAGGTGTACCTTTAAGACCAATTGTTAGCATGATTAACTCAGTCACTTACAATGTTTCCAAATATCTGGCATCTGTACTAATCCCTTTAGTTGGCAGCTCAGAACACCACATACAGAACACCATGGACTTTGTGGATAAGGTGAGGGATGTCATCATGGAGACTGATGAAACAATGGTCTCTTTTGATGTCACATCACTCTTTACGTGCATTCCTGTTGATGAGGCAGTAGAGGTGGTCTGTTTAAGGTTAAAATCAGACACCACTCTGAACAGCAGGACCACGCTTTCCACAGAGCAACTGTGTCAACTCTTGAAACTGTGCCTGCAGTCAACCTACTTCACATATGGGGAGCAATATTATAGGCAGAAACATGGGTGTGCTATGGGGTCTCCAGTTTCTCCTATTGTTGCCAACCTGTACATGGAGGAGGTAGAAAAGAGAGCCTTGATGTCCTTTTCAGGGAGACCACCAAGTCATTGGTTCAGGTATGTTGATGACACCTGGGTTAAAAATAAATTTGGCCGCAAGATCCGGTATTCTAGCGTCTGACCTGGGTGTTGTTGCTGCTAGGCCGCAGCTGCCATCGAGGGGCTGGTGAGCCTTGTCACTAGGCCCCAGCCTTCGGCTAACAAGCCGTGGAACTAGTACCACCGAGCCAAGAGTGCAGCGGTGCAAGGGAATGCCGTGAAGATGATCTGCCACTGTTGAGCCTGCTCTACCAAGGACGTGGGTTCTGGTTTGTTGCTGTTGGATCTGCGTGCCTGCTGGGAGCCGATCTTCCGTCGTTGATCCTGCGGGCTGCTGGGGTCGTGAGATCCGGTTTTCTGGCATCGGATCTGGGTGCTGTAGCTGCAGGGCCGTTGCTACAATAGAAGAGCTAGTGAGCCTTGCGACCAGGCCTCGGCCTTCGGTTGGCTGACCAAAGAACCATTACCACCAATCGGGATTACAGTGAGTAATGCCGAGTAAATCTAGATGGGGAAAGTAAGAGTCGCTGGAACAAAGCTTGGAAGACATGGAAGAAATTAAAAAGTCATTAAACTTGATGAGCGCTGAACTAGCGAAGTTAACATCACAACAAGAACTCCTAATTGGACTATTTGAGGAAGTGAAACAACTTAAACTTCAAATAAGTAACAAAGATAAAAAAAATAGCTGAATGTGAACAAAAGATTGACGATTTGGAACAACACGCAAGACAAGAAAACCTGGTGACAACTGGACTTGAAGTTAAGCCTCGGTCATTTGCATAAGTTGTTGCTGGTGCTGGCTGAGTCTCCCGTAAGACAGAGCTTTAACTCCCACCTCCAGGAGAGCTTTGAACACGTTCCGAGGGAGTCGGGGGACATTGAGTCCGAGTGGGCCATGTTCCGCGCCTCTATTGTCGAGGCAGCTTATTGGAGCTGTGGCCGCAAGGTTGTTGGTGCTTGTCGTGGCGGCAACCCTCGAACCCGGTGGTGGACACCGGCAGTGAGGGATGCTGTCAGGCTGAAGAAGGAGTCCTATTGGGCCTTTTTGGCCTGTGGGACCCCGGAAGCAGCTGATAGGTACCGGCAGTCCAAGCGGCATGCAGCTCGGGTGGTTGCTGAGGCAAAAACTCGGGCGTGGGAGGAGTTCGGAGAGGCCATGGAGAATGACTTCCGTACGGCTTCGAGGCGATTCTGGTCCACCATCCGGCGTCTCAGGGGGGGAAAGCGGTACGCGACCAACACCATTTATGGTGGGGATGGCGTGCTGTTGACCTCAACTCGGGATGTTGTGAGTCGGTGGGCGGAATACTTCGAAGACCTCCTCAATCCTACTGGCACGTCTTCCACTGAGGAAGCGGAGCCTGGGGACTTTGGGTCGGGCTCTCCAATCTCTGGTGCTGAGGTCACCGAGGTGGTTAAAAAGCTCTGCGGTGGCAGGGCTCCAGGGGTGGATGAGATTCGTCCTGAGTTCCTTAGGGCTCTGGATGTTGTGGGGTTGTGTTGGCTTACGCGACTCTGCAATATCGCGTGGACATCGGGGGCAGTTCCCTTGGATTGGCAGACTGGGGTGGTGGTTCCCCTATTCAAAAAGGGGGACCGTAGGGTGTGTTCCAACTATAGGGGGATCACACTCTTAAGCCTCCCTGGTAAGGTCTATTCAGGGGTTCTGGAGAGGAGGGTCCGTCGGATAGTCGAACCTCGGATTCAGGAGGAGCAGTGTGGTTTTCGTCCTGGTCGTGGAACACTGGACCAGCTCTACACCCTCAGCAGGTCCTGGAGGGTGCGTGGGAGTTTGCCCAACCAGTTTACATGTGCTTTGTGGACTTGGAGAAGGCATTCGACCGCGTCCCTCGGGGGGTTCTGTGGGGGGTACTCCGGGAGTATGGGGTACCAGGCCCTTTGATAAGGGCTGTTAGGTCCCTGTACGACCGGTGTCAGAGCTTGGTCCGCATTGCCGGCAGTAAGTCAGGCTCGTTTCCGGTGAGAGTTGGACTCCGCCAAGGTTGCCCTTTGTCACCGATTCTGTTCATAACTTTTATGGACAGAATTTCTAGGCGCAGCCAAGGTGTTGAGAGGATCCGTTTTGGTGGCCTTAGAATCGCTTCTCTGTTTTTTGCAGATGATGTGGTCCTACTGGCTTCATCAGTTCGTGATTTACAGCTTTCACTGGAGCGGTTTGCAGCCGAGTGTGATGCGGCCGGGATGAGGATCAGTTCCTCCAAATCCGAGGCCATGGTCTTGAGCCGGAAAAGGGTAGCATGCCCTCTCCGGGTCGGGGAGGAGGTCCTGCCCCAAGTGGAGGAGTTTAAGTATCTCGGGGTCTTGTTCACGAATGAGGGAAAACTGGAGCGTGAGATCGATAGGCGGATAGGTGCAGCGTCCGCAGTGAAGCGGGCGCTGTACCGGTCTGTCGTGGTGAAGAGAGAGCTGAGTCAAAAGGCAAAGCTCTCAATTTACCGATCGATCTACGTTCCCACCCTCATCTATGGTCATGAGCTTTGGGTTGTGACCGAAAGAACGAGATCTCGGATACAAGCGGCTGAAATGAGTTTTCTCCGCAGGGTGTCTGGACTCTCCCTTAGAGATAGGGTGAGAAGCTCAGTCATCCGGGAGGGACTCGGAGTAGAGCCGCTGCTTCTCCACATCGAGAGGAGCCAGTTGAGGTGGCTCGGGCATCTGGTTAGGATGCCTCCTGGACGCCTCCCTGGTGAGGTGTTCCGGGCATGTCCCACCGGGAGGAGACCCAGAGGAAGACCCAGGACACGCTGGAGGGACTATGTTTCTCGGCTGGCCTGGGAACGCCTTGGGATTCCCCCAGAGGAGCTGCTCCAAGTGGCTGGGGAGAGGGAAGTCTGGGCCTCCTTACTTAGGCTGCTACCCCCGCGACCCGACCCCGGATAAGCGGAAGAAAATGGATGGATGGATGGATGTTGCTGGTGCTAAAACAACAGAAGATGCATCACAAAAAGATCTACAGACTTTGCAGGAGCAGGTGGTGTCTTTTTTGCAGGACAAGGACATTAACATAGAGCATGAAGATATTTCAATCTGTTACACCCTGCCCAGTAAATCTGAAAATTTCAAATATCTGCTTGGACTCTTTGATCCATTCAGAGGAGAAATTGTTTGACACCAGCAAAACAAATTAATCGGTGGGCCAGAGTTGTCATTTTAAGAGCAATAAAGTTCAAAAGCTAATCCTCAAGTATTACTTTACCATCTGTCGTTTTGTACACACAGATCTCAGATTTTATTTGTGGAGAACCACCTCCTCCAAAACGCACAGCCGTGCCCATGTCCAGCAATCACTGTGCAAGGGATGGAGGACACTCTGGACAGGTCCAAATAATCTAAAAATTTATCAAATTTGAATGCACTTCTTCTTGGTAATAATTGCACATTTTTTTATGTATTTAGACAAAATCCTTCAGAAAAAAGCAGATACACAATCAGCTCTCCGTTTTATCCCCCCCCCCCCACACACACACACTTTAAAATGAAAAGGAATATATTTAGCCTAGGATAATATACTGAATATTGTGTAAAATTATCAGAACAAAACATTCAGAACATACAAACATCAAAAACCATGTTTTGAACACAGAAAATATTGCACGTAAGCATCAATGAAGAAAATAATAAATATAAGGTTGAACAAAATTTTGTTTATTTGCTTAAGTGATAGATGGGCCTTTGTGTGTTTCAGTGTGGCATTCCAGTCTGGTGTACAGAAGGATAATGCAACACTGGTGCAACATTCAGGCTATGTCGGTAATTTGTCTTTATTTTTGTGAGAACTGAGAACCCTTCTTCACATTTGTCTGTAGTTTTGAAAGGAATAAGAAGTAAACAACTTGCCTTACTTCAGACATGACATTCAGATGAGATTCTTCTCCAAAATGAGGAAAACTGCGTGTCTCCTCTTAAGCATTGGATATCTGCTCAGTTGTAACACCTCAGTTTCTTCTTCAGGAGTTAGTCCTAACTCCAGCAGAGATTCTGGATTTTCAAAGGCAAAAGGATTTTGATCCACCTTTTGCCACTTCACTTCATAACTCTCTTTTGGTTAAGTGCTACAAGGTGTGTTACAAAAAAGTTCAGTCAGACATTTTATACAGTAATTTCAATTCCTGGTGAAATACTGTATTACCCAGATGATAAACTTTAGCTAAGTTCACTAAAATATGTAAATGTTAAGACATTTGAGAACTACTGGAATTAGCTCTCAAATGTCAGGTTTCAGACATTGAGTTCTGAAGGTATTTTAAATTATTATTATATATATTTTTTTACTTTTATGAGTTTGCACAAACTTCATAAACTTTGCCATACTTAGTGTTTACAGCAATATTTGTTACATCCTGCTCATTAAGGTTAAGGTTGATGATGTCAATAAGATGCATCAGTCATGGCAACATAACTGTAGGAGACCATTAGAGAGTGAGTGTTGAATAATGAATGTGGCCAAATGAGTAATCAGGAGACATGATGAGGGTTCAGTGTTTCACAAAAACAATTTATGATCACATTAAAACTTTTTTTATAACAACAACAACAACACATGATGATTCACTCTGCAGTCTACACTCATCTCCAGGCCAGTGATCACTCTTTCAGGGATGAAGATGTTCACATCCTTGATAGAGAGGAACAATGGTTTGAGAGAGGAGTAAAGGAGGCCATCTTTGTGAAAAGAAACCGTCCATCATTAAACAGAGGTGGAGGCCTCCGGGTTCAACTGTCCCCCTCTTACAATTCATTCAACCTTTATTTATACAGGCTAGCCTCGTTGAGTCACGGGGACTCATTTACAAGAGGGACCTGTCTCACTCACACCAAACAACCATCCACTCTCACACTCACACCTAGGGTCAATTTAGAGTCACCAATCAGCCTAACAAGCATGTTTTTTGGGTTACAATGCTGTTATTGCTAGTATCACTCAGCCCTCTGTGAATAGCAAACAACCATCAGGGTGCTAACGATCCATCGTTAGGCTTATAGTCCTCCTTGATCATGTGAGCAGCTGGTTTTTGCTGTCCTCAGCCAACTGGTTGTGTAACACTGTGAGAGGGTGTTATTTATAAGACTGAGCTGAACACAGCAACTCAGACTGAGGAAGTCTTTCAGACGAAAGACAAAACGTTTCTACAAATTATTATTTTTTGTTTGTTTGTTTGTTTTTTGAATGTCCAGAGGACCAGACTTAGCTTTTTTAGACATGATGATTCAGAAAGTTCAGCAGAATTACCCAGGCTTATATGTATGTGTATAAAATCGATTTTTTTCAATTATTTTTATTAGGGTTGATCTTACCATGGACACATGTCAATACAATGAGTACAATAATGACAAAACATTGCACAAAGATGAAAATTACAATCCAGAAGTTTCAGGCCTCTTTTTATATTATCACCCAATCAAACAGGAAAATTAAACATTATAACTAAGAAGAAGAGAGAGAAAAAAATAAAAAATAAAAAAAACCAACCCCCCTCCCCCCTCCCTATCTCAACTCGAAGTCAACCTGATAAAGACGAAAATAATTAAATATATAATTCTACAGAAATGGCTACCAATATTGATACTCAAATCAGAACTCAACGACAGGCACCTTCAGTTGGGCAGAACTTTCAAGTTTGAAAAATAGGAAAGAAAACATTGCCATTTTTGGTAAAACTTTTGTGTAGACCCTCTAAGGGTGTACTGTATTTGATTTTTTTCGAGCTTCTAAAAGAACAACATGTCTTTCACCCAGAGGGATATCGAGGGACATTTATCAGACTTCCAGTGTAACAGTAAAGTATGTCTAGCCAATAAAGATGTAAAAGCAATAATTTCCCTTTGAGCAGAAGTTAGCCCTAACGTGGGACTGAGGATACCAAATATGGTAACAAGTGGACAAGGTTGCAAATTCACTTTCAGAATAGAAGATGTAATTAAGAAGTAGTCAGACCAGAAATTATGTAATTTGGGACAAAGAAAGAACATGTGGCCAAGATTGCAAGGGGAGCCTTTGCATCTATCACATATGTCCACAACATCTGGATAGATCTGAGAGAGCCTAGATTTAAAGAAATATATCTTATGTACAACTTTAAATTGAATCAAACTAAGATGAGCACAAGATGAGGAAGATCTAATTCTGTCAATGAAGTCATCCCAAAGATCTTCGGTCAGCTGGATTCCCAACTCTTCATCCCAGGCATCTCTAATTTTGACATTGGAGTCAACCCTTAGATTTAAGATAGTACTATAAATCTTTGAAATCATATCTTTCTGAAGTGGATTATATGTGACAATCTTTTCCCAAGGCTGTTCAGGGGTACAGAAGGAAAAATTTGGGAAACATTTAGAGGCAAAATTCCAAATTTGTAAGTATTGAAACAAATCTGTACCAGGTAAACAGTATTTGGCAGATAAATTTGCAAAGCTATCAAATATTGACATAAAAATATGTCGATCAAAAACAATATTGTGTCAGTATTTTTGTTGATTAAAAAAAAAACATTTGATACTATTGATCACACCATTCTCCTTGAAAAACTGAACAAATATGGTATTAGAGGACCAGCATTACAGTGGGTATCTAGCTACTTTGAAAGATAGGAAACAATTTGTACAAATAAATGATGTAAGATCTGACCTCTGTAATATCACATGTGGAGTTCCCCAGGGCTCTGTGCTTGGACCAAAGCTATTTATTTTATATGTGAATGACTTGGTAAATGTGTCAGGACTCCTTAAATGTGTACTTTTTGCTGATGATACCACATTTTTCTGTTTAGGTGAAGATATAGAACAAATGTTGGAATTGATAAGACAGAATTTGTCAAAATACAAACTTGGTTTAAAATCAATAAATTATCATTAAATCTAGAAAAAACTAATTACATGATATTCAGTAATAAAAAGAAAACTGTTGATGTTCCACTCAAAATTGAGGGTGTTGAGATTTGTAGAGTGAGTGAGGTGAAGTTTTTGGGTGTTATTATTGATGACAAACTGACATGGAAACAACACATAAATTCTGTAAGAATAAAAATAGCTAAATCGATTGCAGTACTATACAAGGTCAGAGACCTATTGAATGATAAAGCTCTGTATTTGTTGTATAACACAATCATTGTTCCACACTTAATCTATTGTATTGATGTTTGGGGGAAAGCGTGTAAAACAATCACAAAGCCTATTTTTGTATTACAGAAAAGAGCTGTAAGAATTATCACTAGAAAACATTACTGTCATCCATCCAGTACATTATTTTATCAACTGAAATTATTGAAGTTCCATGATTTGGTTGATTATAATATTTTATCAATTATGTATAGGGCTCAGAATAATGAATTACCTTTAAATGTCCAAATGAATTTTGTTAAAAGACAAAGTTGTTATAATCTTAAGGGGACAGAGATGTTTGTAAAACCACAATTCAGAACTAGTTTGAAGGGACGTTCTACCTCAATCCAGGGAATTAGATTATGGAATGGCTTGGAGAATAACGAATCAAATGAGAGCTGAAACTAGCCCTGTCGGGCTCGGCCCGATAAGAACCACGGTGAAGATGGTTCCAGAACGAGGGTGGATCCCGGGCGGAAAAGGTAAATGCGAAGACGCCGAACCCGGGTTAGAAGCTGGGAGAGCCGGGGAAGGCCGGCCAATGCGAAAACGGCTAGAGAGGTCCCGCGAAGAGAGAGAGTTCAGGTACTGCGAGGTGAAGGGCAAAAAAGAGACCGTTATGGAGGCGTCAGCCCCTTAAGTACCCAGAGGGAGGGGCCTCTGGTACGGGGTGACGCCCCAGCCGTAAAGGCGTGATTGTATTCCTTCAGGTAAACCGCGCGGCGCGCAATTTCCCACAGTGATATGTTGCACTGAGAGACCAGACTGAAAGGGAACTGTAGGTGCAGGGAAGTGGACAGTCATGAAATCAGGGGATGGGAATTCAGAGGTTTTTATTTAGGAATAAAAGTTTTCCCACTGTTTTTGGACTCATGCGATTTATTTTTTTGCTGACAACTTCTCCAGCTTTTGAGAAAACCCGTTCACAAGGAACAGATGAGGCTGGTATGCATTAATATGGTTTAACCAACAAAAACAAATGTAGATAAACATTTCTGTGCTCATTCCAGTAGGCCAACGGATCCTCCGATCTTTGCAAAGGAGGATCAGACAAGTAACTCTGAACTGTGGCATCCGATGTATGATTTCTATGTGCTCTTGCCATTGTAGCATCTTGATCAAAACTTGACCAAAGGTTGGAAGCTGAAACAAAAATAAAGATTTGACAGTCATGAACAGGGACAAGTTTCTGTGTGTGTTCATAATTACCAACTCACAACTGTCTGTGGAGGAAGGATTTTGTGCGTTTGTTGCTGGCTGAGGTGAGCAATCATCTAATGAAGTCTCCACTCGTGTGTGCCTCACCACTGCTGCGCATTCAGCTATAAGTTTCCGTACAGCAATTTGGGCCATTTCTGGACAGTAAAATCCAATCACTTTAAATCTTGGATCCAGCAGTGTGGCGAGTGACAGGACTGTTGAGCTCTCGAGGTTGTCAAATTTATTTTTGAGGGTTGCAATAATATTCTGTCCAAGAAGTATTGCTGTTACATTTGTGGCCCTCAGTATTACTTCCCGGGCTGCTTGAAACAACCTTTACAAGTGGAATTACCATTGAACCTGACACTCTCTACTCCTGGGACAGTTCCACAGTTGCTGCATAGAATGGGGAGAGCACTTGGAGACACGCTGCAATTGTTTCATATTCCTCAGAAGAGAAAGGATGAACATCTGGGGCGGCCGTGGCACAGTGGTAATGGCAGTCGACCCCCAATCTAGGGTTGCCAACTCCTTGATAAATAAATAAGGGACACCTCTCGGCAGGGCTGGTCACCC